>KV429156.1:0-48536 GCA_001632345.1 Daedalea quercina L-15889
CCCCTTGCCCTATAGCCTATACCTTTGGGTTAGGGTTTGCGCTAGCGCAGGGTGTTACGCTCCGCGTAACACTTGTCTTGATCATCATCACTGCTGAATGGGTGGTCTGCAATGATGGATTCCTCAGTAGGCTCAGGCTCCCTGCCTTGGTTTCGAAGGCCTGAAACATTTGGCTTGCGAGCTCTGCTGCCTCGAGGGCGGCCTCGCTGTCGAGGTTGAGACATGAGACAGTTGCTCATATGTCACGTGTCTCAACTTTGTAGATTTTTTAATGCTCGAAGGGCTTTTTTAATTGGGTCGCTGATGCTACCATCATACTCAGCTACTCAAAAGGTGTCGATTCCCGCTTTTTCCGCGAATTTTCCGCGAGAAAATGGGGTTGGCCAATATTTTGGGGGTAATTACACCTTAATAGAGAGTTTTTACAATAACGGCTCGTGCAATCTGGCTCGGAGTATGACCAACGTGATCGTTGAGTGAATGCGTATCAATTCCAATGGTTCCGGAAGTGTAAAAAAATAGTCGACCAAAATTGTCAGCTTTGGCTGTCCAGCACTGTACCACTGAGGGCAAAATGTGGTATTCCGCACCTGAATATGCAAGAGTGATGCAAGGGAACAGGGTAAATTTCTCATCATACCCCGAGGGGGAATATTCTGGGCCAATCGGCCAACCAGAAGCCCGAGATTAGAGTTTTCTCACAATCATTAGTCCGTGAATATTGTAACAGGGTATTTGCCCATTTCCTTTGATATTCCGAGCATACTCTGGGGTGGTCTCGTCCCCATCCGTGAGGAGAGTCGCACCCCACCACCGCACTCACCTCTACTGGTGGGGTGCGACTCTCCTCACGGATGGGGACGAGACCACTCTGGGGTCGAATATCCACTTTTGCCCCCAGTGTACGTGCTACGTAAGCCGAGGCGCGGCCGCGGCCGCGCTACTTCACCGGACGAACATTGTCTCTCATGTTTGTATTACTCCAGAATTCAAGGAGTGGTGCCTTCGCACCCATTTCATGACCAATGTATCGCACCAGATCCGTGGATGCGGCAGAACGCCAAGGGCAACTACTCACCAGCGGGCGCATCCAGCCTCCTAGGCCTTGAAAGGAGACACCCTGGGGGTCAAGGTATAATCCCCAATGCTGTCCGGATGTTTGATGTGGCTGAATATGCGAACCTTTTTCTGCATCTGAACCGCGTTGTATTTGCAGCGAGGGCCACGGTCTGAGTCACTGCGATCTTTGGTTAGGGGATAGATGCCAAGTGACGGTACTTGTTGAGGATCTCCCGCATCCTCTTCTCAAATTTGATGAGTGAGCCATTCAGCGAGCTGCTGACTTGATTTCATCACTGAGAGACGCTTGGGTTCTTGCCAGCCGCCAGGGATAATCTCGGCCAAATGTCAGCCCATGGTGGCTGTCATGGTCATGCCGGTCAGCCTCCCTGCTTATGGGCTACAAGTAGCGCATAGCTACCGCCGCCGAACTCAAACAGCTTCTACGCCATCTACCTTCCCACTAATTTCGCTGATATAGTGTCTCACAGCAACTGGTATTGATCATCGCCGACAACATGGAAGTGGACAACAAAGTTTCGTTCGACCTGGCTACCTTCCGCCTTGCAGGTACCCTGCATGCGATGTTCGTGTCGGAGCGCCACCCGAGAGAGTACGTTGCTCCGATCTGCATTGCTCTCCATTGTGGACACCACTCACGCGTCGCCTCAGAATTCGTTCTTCTATTACCGTGGGGCAGCTCGAAGAAGTCGAGCAAGCCGTCGCTGCCATGCCTACAACGTTGAAATATGTCCGCAACGCGCTCTCGCCGATCAACGCCATTCCGGTCGAGCTCCTTGCGTACATCTTTAAGATCGTTGTGGAACCCCATCAGCGCTTCCCACACTCGTACACTGCCCATCCGGACCCCATCGACGGCCTGCATGTGTCTCAAGTCTGCCGTCACTGGAGAAGCGTCGCCTTCGGTTTCCCCGACCTATGGTCGACGGTGGACACCGCACGCCCGATGTCCGTGAATGCAATGCTTCATCGGGCCCGCGGAACTCCGTTGAAGGTGATCATGCGCGACCGCGTAAGCAAGGACTCTATCGTCCCCTGCCTCCGGGATACCGGTGTCCTGATGGACATCGTCGACGAATCGCACCGAATCGTGGAGCTGCACATCGAGCCTAAGTACACTTACGGGAGTCTGCTCATCGAACGCTTCAACCAGCCAGCTCGGAATATTCGTGCCCTCACCATCAACAACGTTCAGGGGGCGCTCAGCAGCTCACACCTGCCCAGGCTCTTCGACGGATGTACACCTCGGCTCGAGCGGCTCACTCTAGGAGGCTTCACGTACTGGCGAGGAAACTCGTTCACTAACCTCACCCATCTCTGCCTGCACGACCAAGCACCTGAGAGCCGTCGACCTCTTCCTTCCCTACTGCAGTTTCTTCAGTCCTCTCCACTGCTGCAAGAACTGTCTTTGATCGCTGCGGACATCAACCTTGAGGTCGAACGCGATCAGAGCTTGTACAACACCATCCTGAGACCAACGGTGCTGCCCCGCTTACGCACACTGGACATCGGACATTCTTTTTCCCCTCAAGCGACTGCCCGCCTGCTTTCGCACCTCATACTCCCGCCCTACACCGCGATCAACATCTGGGCCCCAGCATCCGCACATTTCTTCGGCAAGACTAACGGGGCTAGGCTGGCTAACTTGATCCCTGACGACATTATCAAGCTCGGCCCGCTCCGCACCCTGCACGCCGTGCGCATCCTAGACCACAAGCACGCAGAACAGTTCGCTGGTGTGAAGAAGCTGGGTGACAAGGCTATGGACGTCCTCTCCGTCCACGATGGCGTCCTACACCTCATCAGCGACTTCTGGAGCCAGGACATCCTCGAGGGGCTGCTCAAGAAGCTGCACGCGCAGGACATTCGCGAGCTCACACTCGCCGTCGACGCTGGCGAGTTCCTGTCCGCGGATGCATGGACGCGTCTTCTAAAGCGCACCGATAGCCTCACGAAGCTCACTGTGCTCCCGAAGTGCTCAGCTGCCCTGCTCGCGCTTCGCGCACCAGGGATTTGCCCGAAGCTCTCCGAGCTGACCGTCCAGGAGGAGCGGCGCTGCACTGGCATTCTCCTGCAGAACGCTGCCTCGCAGCGTGCTGACGAAGAGCGTCCGCTCGATCGGCTCAGGGTGTTGGAAGGCATCTCCACATCACCTGGCTCGCCTCAGCTGGACGACTACACGGAGCGGCAGTTGCGGGAGTGCGTGGGGATACTCGAGTACAAAGCTGCTACTTTTGACGAACGAGAGCTGGCGCCATCCGCATGGCCTAGCGACGCATACCGATGGAATCTGACGGCGCGATGCGGCAAGTAAGGCAAGGCAGGGTGTTCATGATATTTAGCACCTTATAGGATATTTGGTGTATAACAGTCCGGGAACGAATGGTAGTACAACGGGATAGCAACAGCAAGAGCGAGTGGACTCGAAGGATCTACACAGCATTAGCGAGTGAACAATCAAAATATCTATTGAACATTGCGGTTGTCTCCAACTGGGGGATTGAGTAACGATTGTAGCTAGGGTATGCCAATCAGCACAAGGACGCCACATGCATCGCGCGATGCCCACCTGTTCGAGATCGACTGCGGTTGTAACGGCGTCGTTGTTGGACGTGCCTTCGCCGTTACCAGACTGCGAAGCAGCGCCACTCTGTAGGGTGCCTGTCAGCAGACATGTTCGGGGAGGGATTCGAGAAGGCGATTGGACGAAGACCGTGGAATCTCCCAGCACCAGTGGAGAACACGTACTTCAACCTTCGTCTGTAGACCACTTGCCTTCTTCCCCGGGTTCCTACTGCCATTAGGCGCGCCAGTAAGAGGCTCTTCGCGAGGGACGATGTCAATGAGGAAGTCGAACTGATCGGACTTGCTGAGGGCCTTCGCGATGTCTGCGCGCGAGAGGGTTCGCCGCTTGTTCGAGTCAGCGATGATGAACGCGCGCGCAGTAATCTCCGCGATGAAGACTACAACGTGTGTACGCTAAGTGATGAGTCGGGTCTTAGTCAGAATCCACACGTACTCTCGCATGCTTTGCAGAAGAGGATGGGTGCTAGACCTCGATGAGACGCGTCGTTTTCACGCCGACATCGCGAGACGTACCATCCGCGGCGATCATCTGCAATCGCGAGTGGTATATCAGTGTACCATTCAGGATGTTAGGTTCCCGGATGGGTGACTTGATTCACCTTCACTTCCGGGTCACTTTTCATGACTTTCTTGATGCGGGCAAGAGGCAGCGGTGGGTGCCTGTAGTCAGGAGTTTCCTGTTCTGCTGCATCGACTTGACGTTGCCAGAAAGAACGAAGGAAATCCTGGAGCGGTTCGCCTGGCTGAACGTACGGTTTCTGGTTGGACGAGGTCATCGCGGCGCAAGAGATGGCTCGACCGCGCTGAGCGATCCAATCACATCGTTTCAGAGGATTTACGAGATAGCATACCAGAGCCCTACTGATTTACATACACTTCCTGTATTTGAGCTAGCCAGACAGCATATTGCGGAGTTCAGATTGAGGACTGAGTCGTAATTAAGATATACATGGCCTGGGCGTTCTGACCTACTTACGCCTCCTCCCTCTGCGCCCTTCCTGTCTTCCTTGTCCCCCGTTGCGCGCGACCCGTGTTGAAAACGCGACTCAGTCCTCCGACTCTACGCAATGTCGGCCTCGACTTCTTCTGCGCCGGTTGCACATAATGCGCTACCTCCGCCTTCAACGACATCCGCATCTCGCTCTTCTCGCATTGCGCCACATTCGCACATCAAGGGGCTTGGGCTCACTCCCGAGGGGACAGCTAGTGGAGATGCTGCGGGATTCATTGGGCAGGTCAATGCCAGAGAGGTATGCAATGTGTCGCCTGGATCGTATGTGTCTCACCAGCTGACACTCAGTGTCATAGGCATGCGGTGTCGTAGTCGACCTCGTCAAATCGCGCAAGTTCTCAGGACGCGCTCTACTCCTTGCTGGTGCACCTGGCACCGGAAAGACGGCGCTTGCCTTAGCTATCGCTCAAGAGCTTGGTGCCAAGGTACCCTTTTGTCCTATGGTCGGCTCGGAGGTGTACTCCACGGAAGTGAAGAAGACGGAGGTGCTTGCAGAGTCTTTCCGACGTGCCATCGGTACGTCGTAAGGCACTGTCTTGGGAAGCCTGGTCTAATAGTCGTATTCAGGTTTGCGAATCAAAGAGACAAAAGAAGTTTATGAGGGCGAGGTCACTGAACTCACCCCTACGGAGTCCGAGAACCCTTTGAGCGGGTACGGAAAGACCGTCTCTCATGTCATCGTTGGACTCAAGACAGTGCGCGGCACAAAGCAGTTACGACTGGACCCGAGCATCTATGAGGCCATCTTGAAGGAGAAGATTGTCGTCGGAGATGTCATCTACGTGGAGGCGAACACAGGTGCAGTCAAGGTAGGGATTGTTCACGACTGACGGTTGAACGACTCTGATCCGAAAGCTAGCGAGTAGGACGCTCGGACGCGTATGCGTCTTCTTTCGACCTCGAGTCTGAGACGTATGTCCCGTTGCCGAAAGGCGACGTCCACAAGCGGAAAGAGCTTGTACAAGACGTGACTCTCGGCGACCTCGACGCCGCAAATGCACGGCCCCAGGGCGGACAAGATATCATGAGCGTCATGGGGAGCCTCGTCAAGAGCGGTCGTACAGAAGTGACTGAGAAGCTGCGAAAGGAAGTGAACAAAGTTGTGAAGAGCTACGTGGACCAGGGTGTAGCGGAAGTCGTTCCCGGTGTTGTCTTCATCGATGAGGTCCGTGCAAAATCCACCTAATGGCAATAGGCATATCTGAGCTTCTAGGCGATACTATCTTAGGTCCACATGCTCGACATTGAGTGCTTCACGTACCTCAATGCCTTGCTAGAGTCGCCAATGGCACCGACGGTGATTCTTGCAACGAACCGTGGACATTCACTAGTACGCGGAACCACGGATATTGTCGCCCCACACGGAATTCCCGTTGATCTCCTCGATCGGTATGTATGTCTTACGTACACCGAGAGTCTTCTGCAAGTCTAACCCATCACGGATCGCAGTTGTCTCATCGTCAGGACTGAGCGCTACTCGAAACCTGATATCGCGAAGGTAGTGCAATTGCGTGCCAACGTCGAAGGGCTACGGCTCGGGTCCGGTGTACTCGACAAGCTGGCAGAGCGCGGCGAGACCAGCTCACTTCGGTCGGCACCTCTTCCTCGTTTCACGTGGACGCTCGCTGACCAACTGCCACAGATATGCGCTACAGCTCCTCACCCCAGCTTCTATACTCGCTAGCCTTGCTGGCCGCAAACAAATCGAGCTCGAAGACATCAATGAGATGGGCGAGCTGTTCTTGGATGCAAAAACGAGCGCGGAGGCGATCGGTCCGCAAGGCGGCTTCGATGCTGACAAAACAGTGTAATTGCCTCGATCTATTACTAGGCTTCGACCGTTCTGTACTTCTTCTTAGCTTAGGTGCGTGTAGAGACGACGGCACCGATCCGAAGTTCCTGGTGCTGACCAGAGGCCCGACAGTGCTGGAGCGAACAGGGCTGCGAACGGCCCACCAAAATGAATTGCGGACCTTGTGCGACAGTCCGCAGTGCTTGTATTCATACTCGATGTATTTGATCCTCGGGGCCTGCAGCGTGACCTCGTGTATTGAATTGGACGCGACGGCCTGACCGGATATGAACTTCGCAGGACGTCGCATTGGGGCGCCGTTGCTGTGATCGGCCAGCTCTATTTACATGCCATATTGGGGTTGGCCTTCTCTTCGGTGACTTGGATTTCATTCAGAACTCGTTCCTTGACTTCTAGCTGCTGAACACAGGTCAGTTGCTATGCCCTGACCAATGCTCCCTCTGCCCTTGGGCCCCCGTGTGTGCGACGTCGTCTTTCAGGCATTGTGATGAAGTTCGCTATGTTGTCAAGCTTCCTCGTTCTATTTGCTCCGGAGTCAGCAGGGTCAGTTTCTTGCCTTGTGGCGTCCGTGTCATCGCTCTGAAGACTTCTCTTTCAGAAGACACGCAGCGTCGTGCGACAGCACTCTTTCTGCCCGTGGACGATTCCCCTCGCTGTTATGGGTATTTACATCTTTTGCAACTGCAGGCACGATGCACGCTCATCACGAGCGAGCATGCTCCGGATTTCTTTGCCTTTCCGTCCTTGGCCGCCGACACGTATCTGCGTTATCATCAGCCCAGTGGGGTGGCCCGTCACGGTCCCTGCGCCCGCAAATCCCACGTCTGTCGAAATGCGAGATGCATGAATGTGAAGCAGTGTCCACCTGTCAGGCGACTCGGCTGGCTGGTCAGGTGTGTGACTGGGACGTCCTGTCTGTCCCAGTCAGGTATGGTATGTAGCGTTTACCTCCTTCATCGTGGCTTCATGTCAAGTTTTGGTTGATACATAGGCCATACACCGACATCTAGTCTCGGTGCACTCGCCCCTGCACTCGCACCCCATGACCTACGCATTTGAACGGCGTTTTGATGTCGAAGTGTAAAAATTGACTTGCAGTTCTTTCAAGGACCGTGTAGGACGCCCTCACCCAGTCAATGGTTGACTTGCAGCAGGTCGCAACCCAAGAGACGGGTTCCCGCTGACTTCGCTTCCGAGGATCTTACGGGAAGCACGATGCGTCGTAGGAGAAGTCACTGGTATACTTGGTTCTACGCTGTATCGGCCGCCTCTCGTCATTCCCATGACATAGCCCGTCAGCAATCACGAGGCCTCAGAAGCGCAACATGGATGGTAATAACAGGTGGGTACCTCCGCTTCTAGGAGTTCTAGTGCGTAGTTTTTCACAGCTGGCCTGCTCTGCCTGCGACATGTCCTCCTGGTGCCATTTCGACGCCAGGCTGAGTGCTCCGGTGTCAATGACTTGAACCACATCGTATCTGGCGTTATGACCTAGATCTCACATGTATGAGCCAGCTTGACGCCGGTAAGCAGGACCGCGACATGCCAAGCGATTCTTGGTTAGACTGTGCTTCAGCGAGCCGCGGACGTCTACCGTCGGGCTGGAGACCCTCCTACGCAGTCGACAGGGGGTTCTTACAAGTTAGAGGGACATATGGGGCGCCTTCGCGGAAGCAAATGAACAGACGAGACCTATTTGCGCTAGCGCGCAGGTCGAAGCCAGTCCGGGAATCCGGGAGCTTCCCTTCTGGCACGCCGATTCAGTCGACTGCTTTGGATCTGGTGGCACTAATCTTCGTCCACATGCCGTGTGTGGGGATCTGGGTCGCAGCCACTGTGGTACTCTCAGCACTGCTGATGCAACCCGTATTTGGGCTACGCGTCTATCAGGCCTTCCATCCTTTATATACGACCATTGTGCAATGACACGTCCCCCGCAGCTCTATGCCCCTCCTCCCCGCGTTGTACCGTACGTCCCGGCAACGCTGCCCACTTTCAAGTCTCCTTCATTGAACCAACGCCGCTATGATCAACAAGGCACTCCCATACTATCTTGAGGACCGCTCCGGGCTCTATACCGGTTCTGACTTCGACGACATCTACGACCGCCTGTTCCTTCGTGTGGCACGACCACCAGGGAGTCCGGCCGATGGCCCACCTGCCGCTCTCATGATATACAACGTCGGCCGCCGGTCGTCGAATCAACGCGACTACCGACCGATACAGCGCGAACCAGCTGTTGTCCTCGAGTTTGGGTCCAACGCAACGCTGGGACGAATCTCATTTATGGGCTCGTCCGTCTCCATCCCCATGAACCAGTACTTGAAGAAGATCACTCTGTTTGGAGGGTGGGTCGCTTGTTAGTGTGCTTTTGATCAGACTATTCACAGGTCCCCTCGACAGGTCGCTCGTTCGCAAGTTCCAAGCTTCGAACGGTGAAGAGTACAAGTGGACATACAAAAGTAATCTGGACCACGAGTGGTCGGTGAGTGATGTTCATGACGTGCTCTACCTGTGTCTCATGCTCCTGCATATTATCAGTGCACGGATTCGCGCAACTATATGGTGGCACATTATAGTCTGAAGCCTCCAAACAAGCCCGCGTTCCGCACCTCCGGTAACACGTTAACTATCAATGAAGCTCATGCGAGTGTTGCCATTGGTAAGTGGCTGCCCTTCGTCAGCCTTGTCGTCCGAAGCGAGATGGCTCACCGGATCTGATGTCCCCCAGAAATTCTTGCGTCATTGACGATCATGCGTCACATTGCCGCGTACCATCTATGACGGGATCCGAGTAGGGTACAGAGAACTTGACAACGCGGCTCTGTCATCGACCAAAATGGACTAACCGGTCTCGCGGAGCACCACTGTTCGTCGCGACTCGCAGGCGTCTTCGCGGCAGTCTGGGTCGAGGAATGGAAGTATGTTAACACTCCGCGTCATAATCCACAAGGACATCTAGCATAGCACAACAGCGAGAGTAATCTAGCCTATGAGCTGGCACGCATTGTACAGTAGTAGTGACACATTCGCCCGAGCTAGCATGTGTATGATTAGTTATGCGACTTTCACAGCAGACGCCATTAACCTCCGAACGCGTGTGAGATGCGACAATGTGTGACGTTCTGGCTCTCAGAATATCCATCTGCGGATAGTCGGAATGCCGTCGGGGAGCAGAGCGTGCCTATAGGCTATAGCCACCATCACTGGAAGCTCGTCCGCCAATTACTCTTAGCACCATAGCGTTTGCTTGTTGCGGGATATGAATGCTGGGTTCGTCGTCATCATCACCGTCTGCCAAATACCATGACTGCCACGTCAAGCCTAAGTGAGCATGCTGGCTACAAGCATGCGAACGTACACCGGAAGGCTGTGGACAGTCCGACTTTGCATCCCCGGACTCGGATGCTCTCAGTCCTGTGTCTGCATGAAGAACATCTACTAGTTACCGACTTGAGTTGTAAACCTTCACGGTGCATGCAGCGAGCTCAAGGAGCGACGAAGCACCGACCGGCACGCGCATGCCAAACGTCGGTCCGTAGTATAATATCTTCAATGGCAACACTCTGCTGGTCCGACTCGTCGGAAGGATCTTGGAAGAGTCGAATATGCAAAGTCTCGGCGACGAGTTGATGAACTCGCCTTCTTCGATCGCGAAAAGGGTAAGTACCGTCTAACGTCGAATATCATCTACGGTTCAGGAAAGGGTGCTCCCCGATGGCAGAGTTCGTACCATCACCCTGAGCATAAATTAATGAACTTCGCCGTCGTGGCTGGCATGGAACCTTGGTCACGCTGCCTTCCTCGAGCGGGACGCCGAAACTTTCGAAGTGGCCAGCCACTGATGTGACACCGATGCATGACCGGTGACCTGGAAGGTTCAGAGAACACCGAGGGCATTGAGACGGCCTGGCGGTGACCGCGCGTTTACTAAGAGATTGAACCAGATAAGGGATCCAAGACCTGTATTTCGAATGCCCTGCCTAGGCTGCGTCGTTTTATGAAGCAGGTATTGTCGAGCACACTCCCCGACGCCCGTGAACCTATAAAATGAAAGGAAGAAGAGGAGTACAGTGCCCCCATCCTCAACCGAACGAACCTGCCCCAATCCTACCTAGCATTGGAGGATCTTGCAGTTGAATGGGCATGTCTAACTCAAAGGCGACCGACACTAAGTTTGTTGGCTCTCATGATACAGCGTGACTCAGTACTCACACACCGCCACGCTGCAGGACAAAGGAGCACGACGCGGTGCCAGAATCGAGCCCTAGCTTGCCAGAGATCGAGCCGGCGAAGCCGATGTGTGTACATACTCTGCTATGCGCTTTCCGAACGGTTACTGATTCAACGAATGCACTAGATCTGACGTTGTTGACGATGACGAGGATCAGGAGTGGAAGCCGAGGGGCCCATCGAAGTTAAATGTCACCAGCGGCGGCATTGTTGGGTCCAAGCGGTGAAGACGTAGGAGAGGATGCGCTCTGGGAAAAGGCCGAGATATCAATATCAATAGAGGGGTTTTCCTGCATGATAAACCTTACTCACGAACGTGTGTTATCAAATCCTGGAAACATGAGAAGCATAGGGTTGTGGCTCCTGACCGAGACCACACCTTTGCATGCGACGCCCGGTATAGGAATCCATGTCTTCGCAGGACGCACCGCCGCCTGCCTATGAATTCCCGGATAAGTATGGAGTATATGCAGACTGACTGAGCGAATTCCGAGGACTGGCGTTCAAGCGCGCTCTCGGAGTTATGCAGTCAATGTAGTGGTTGGTGAACCGGTGACCGCCGAACTCAGAGGCTTGGGTAAGGTTAGTCTTTCGCTGTTATAAGCGAGATGCGCTTTGATAGTGTCGACCGCTCCTTCGCAACAACAATAATCTCCTCCTCCTCTTCATTCAGCGGGCCTTACCGATTAATGTCTAGTTCAAACCCGGTCGAAGCGAAGTTTGTCGACTCTGCTCGACATATGTCGGTATCGAACTCATGGCGCGTCGCAGGCGAGAGAAGTCCGAGATAGCACCTGAACCTATCCCGAGCTTACCAGAGGTCAGGCCAGCCGAGCTCACGCACGTACTTTTCTGCCGACTTGGCAAGTGGACGCTGACGGTATGTATATGTTAGACCCGACGATGACGATGACGGGTGGGCGCCAAAAGGTCCACCAAAGCTCGTGGTCACCAGCGGCGACACCAGAGATAGTGCCAAGGGTAGTACCAAGAATGGTATCAAGAGCAGCAGATGAAGACAAACCGGAGAAGTAGCCAGTGCTGCATGGGTCATACACGTCGCAAGGGGTACAGAAACGAAAGGGTTGTGGTTGCGTTGTAAAGCTCACTCACCGACGTGTACTGTCACTCTCGGATCTGTAAACACGTCAGACAAACGACCATGGCTCTTGATTACACATTTGCACACAACGTCCAGTGTGGCCGGACTCTATCGCCTGTGCGCATAACACGTCGTTGTTTGTCTGCATACTATGGGAGAGGAGGGTACATACCAGAGTCTACGCCGACAGGCTGCACGGAACCGGGAATTCGGGGGAGGAAACGTTGACCTTGTGCTCCCAGGCTTTCGCAAGAATGTGGTCGGTTGAGCGATGGCCGCCGAACGTAAGCTACGCCCTGCTCAGGTTTTGGATATACATCGGACCTGCACTTATGGTGTCGACCGCTCGTTCGTAGGGATCGCCTTCTCCCTTGCCCGTTTTCCCCTCATTGACTACACCTCCGTCGGCAAACCCTTGCGGTAATGTCTGGCTCGAAACCAACTGAAGCGAAGTTCGTCGATCAACTCAGCTGGGCATACGTCGGCATACTGGAGTTGTAGGCCAGAGGGACCCGAGATAGCACCTGAACCTGACCTCGAGTTGCCGGGAATTGTACAAGCCAAGCCTATGTTCGTATTCTTCTGCTGGCGTTTCGACCTTTCGAGTGATTGCTGACGGTACGACGACGACGTTGGCGATGAGGATGTCGACGGCGGGTGGTCGACGAAAGGTCCATCGGCGGTAAATTTTGCTTCTATCAAGAGTGTCAGGTCTACGAGGGGTAGGCCTAGGTGAAGACAAGAGAGGGTTAGCTGATGCTGCGTGAGTAGTAAATGTCGCATGGGGCGCGTCAACTGAAGGGAGGTTGCGCGCCGCTTGAGAAGGCTCACTCACCCTCACCAACTGTGCATAATCACCGCTTGATCACCGCTCAAGGCATGGAAGCGCAGATTGCGACACCTGACCCCTCCATGGATTTCAACGTTCGAGACTTCGTTATTTCTGTGCACAGAGAATATCGACAACCTCATGATTGGTATCAACGTACATAAGTACGACCGGAGAGACTGCAGGCGAGACAAGATGCAAAGCTTACGCTGACAGACTGAACAGACTCAAGGGTTCGATAGCTGATCTTTTAGCGCTGTTCCGGAATTTTGTGGTTCAAAGGAGCGGTGCCTGCCGAACACAAGCATCGCGTTGCTATAAATGAGATGGACATAGATAGCGTCGTTCGCTCCTTTGTCAGCGATTGCTTTCGCACCGTTCCGTCTTCCGCTCACTCACCGCCCTTCATCTCGCTCACTATTGAGGCGATGCCTGATACAAAGCCGGCCGAAACGAAGTTTGTCGAATCCGTCGCACACGTGTCCACGTTGAGTTAACAGAACGCCCATTCTCACAGGTCAGTCGACCCCGAATCAGAGGCTCAGACCGCACCCGAATCTGCGCTCAGTGCGCCAGAGACCCAGCCGACCCAGTCTGCGTGCGTAACACATCTCTTGCGAGTTTGTCTGTTGCTGACAACAAGAATGCCCTTAGATCGGATGCGATCGACGACGATGACTTCGAGGAGTGGAAGCCGCGAGGTCCACCCAAGTCAACTGTTTCTGGAGGCAAAGCGAGCGGAGTGCGACGTTAGAGATCAAGAATAGGTTGTTTATCGCTGCGAGGGGCATCGTGTAGGAGAAGGGGCCGTCGCTGTATGGTAGAGCTCAATCGTATCGACGGTCCAGTCGCAAGGAGGTGCGGATTGCCTGATTTGTGAATCCTCTCGGCCTACTGGCTCCATCACGTGATTATCTCATATGCACCAGTTCTCCGACCCGCGATTTCTTCACAACAGCGTCCAGGACTCCAGGAGTTGCACACGACAACTTGATCCGAATATGCCACAGCATTTGGGATGCTCATGTTTTGTTTCGCATCCAACAGTCCGAGACCGGTTCAGCGGCAGCAAGACAATTGTCGCCTTGCGCAGTAGCTACCGCCCGAGCTACTGGCGACTGTACGCCTGATGTATCAGACCACACGATGTATAGCAAGCGCGGTGACCCTTTTGCAGACCAGCGAGGCAATGAAGATAGTCATCGTTGATGGACGCGGTGCTTATTGTTCGCTGGTGTTGCAGGACGGCCCGGGGATTCGCAGCGCCCGACAACGGGAAGCCTAAGCAATACACAAACCCTTGGGAGGGGACGTTATGCAAATTGGAAAGTGCTGTCTCCTCTTCCCTCGTGCTGGCTTGTGCTTTCCCGAAACACGAACTCTCGACGACGACTATTGTGAAGTCTGACGGGCGCGAAACACAGGGCCACTACCATCACTTGTCTTTCGCGGATAGAGTACAGCCGCGAACGGGCTCAACGTCAGCATAAAAGCCTACAGCAAGAAGAGCCGGAAGACAGATATCTGTGTACGACGCTCCCGGCACTGCCTACACACCAGTCGACAGCCATCTTCGAGGACCTCTACCATGCCGTACCTCACTGAAATCATGAGCACAGGTTCTGGTGTCGAGATCGGCTTCCCTCAGAAGAGTCACCGCCTGAACGTCACACCGCCCTTCTACTTCACCACTCTTCCCAAGGCAGGACTGAAGCTCGTCTTCTGCGACAAACCCCGGACGTCCGATGGGTACGCGAACCTCATTCGGATCTTGGAGGACTTCTGCAATCACCAGCTGAAGCAGAAGAAGGCAAAGAAGTTCGACTTCTCTGCCTTGATACTTGCGTACGGCGCTCACTGTTAGAGTTCTGCCGAGATGAGTGGCTAACGGGTTGGGCGATGAACAGGGAAATCGCGCACGTATCAGGGGAACCCCTGGAGCCCACGCACATGCTTGTCAAGCTGGTGGTCGTGGGCGAGACGAGCATCCCGAAGGCGTTTCCCGCGCACGTGTACCTCGTCGGATGGGTCCCAAATGCGAGGTACGACACCGCAACCGTGGATTGGAAGGATTTGGACGACCTTGCGGAGCACGAGATCTGGGCCATGCGCGAGGCAATGGTGCTTCGTACGGATATGATCGGTGTGTCCGCCACCGCACTTGCTGTGTCTGTGCACTGACACGTACTGCACAGGTGAAGTTATCTCAGCGCCTTGAGTAGACACTGGAGAGAGTCGTTCTCCCTTGACGCAATAATCAGATTACTGAGCCGGACGGCATGCCATGCCAGCCTTGGTCGAGGTCATGACGAATTTAAATGCGATTGGGAGGCAAATCCGTACGCACCCTGTAAACGATGGAGCGTGGAGTTGCTCTTTTCTAGTGAAACTACATCGTGGTGGTGAAACTTCCCGACACGACATCAGCAGTCTATCAAGCCTCTAGTGAAACTTCAGGTGGACAGCTTGAAGATGGACACTGAATTGGGACTTGGAGTAGCTCGGTACAATTGCCCACTCGGAGCATGCGGAGACGTTTCAATCCACAATACTTTGTTCTTGCGCCCGGGTCAGAGAGAGAGAACTGGCAGGACAGGGGGATGCGGCACTGGCAGTAGTTGGAGTGCATGCCACTGGCGGCCAGTGCCGCGCAAGTACGCGCCACCGGGCCGATAACGGCGCTAATGAATCCTACGTAACGGTACTGTAATAAGTAACTTACTAAGTAGTAGTAGCACTTTGGTACGTAATACTCGAGCTCAGCCAGTGCCGCTATACTTGCATCGAGTGGCTCAGAATTCTCGCAAGTTTGGCATAGGTAGCCTCGCATTTGCTTTTTATGTCAGTCGGATGGCGGTCCAAACCCGGCCTGGACCAACATGCTCATAGCCTGAGAGGCGAGACAAAGGTGCGCAACGACACTACAATGTTAACGTTCCTCCGCATACTAGTAGCGTTCGCTGCCAGGGGCCCGTCTTCTGGATCATATACTCGGAGGTGAAAGTATTTTGCGCATACTGGCTTTAATTGAGGGGCGACTTTGCTCCGCCGAAGGTAACAGCCACTGAGCGTCTTGTGTGGTCCTGGGCCAGGAGTTAGAGTCACAGCCGGATCCGAGGACTCCTCACATGCACTATAACAAGCTCCTTGACCACGCTCAACCGTTCACCCCGCTATTTTGCGCTCCCGACCCTTTCGACCTCTGTACAATCTCTTCTGGTTCTTGCACCACCTCTTCCGGCTCTTATACCTCATCCATATGGAGGAAGATAAGATTGTTGCAGCACTCGTTGCGAACGACTCAGGGTACAGGTACGCTGACTATCGTTACTGCAGACGACTTTATGTTTGAGCATCTTGTGACCGTAGCCTGACGGCTCCCTGTAACTCCAAGCCCGAGGAGTCCCCCGCTCCGATTATGTCTGTTGTTATTGAGGCCACGGAGTTGCCCACTACTGGCACGGCCGTAACGGAGTTCATGGTAACTGCTACTGTTATATCGAAGTGAGTGATCCTGTTCATCAATTCCGCGAACGAACGAGTCGTCTAACATGGCTCTGGACCTTCTCATTGACAGGGACGAGGAGTATGCCCCATCGTACGTGGGTTTCTGCCAAGGTACACAACCTCCGAACTAATGGTTCCCCAAGCTCTAGCGAAGACGAAGTCCTTGCTCTCTATGACGACGAGGAGGAGACAGATGATGATCACTGGGTGCCGCGAGGGAAACTCGCTCACACTGTGTCCTCCGGTACTCGCGACAGCAATGACGGACGTCGAGATGGGTCACGATCCGGTGAAGGTTTGAATAACAGCAACTCTAAGGACAAGAAGGATAAGGATGCGAAGGACAAGGACACGAAGGACAAGGATGCGAAGGACAAGGATGCGAAGGACAAGGATGCGAAGGACAAGAACAAGGGTACCAAACCTTCCAACGGCTCGAGTAGCAGCAACAAGATCCGACGTTGACCGAAGCTGAGGTCCTGGCATGGTACTGCATTGCCTGCTCCCGACTATTGGGGAAGGGAAGGAGGACATCAGACCTTGCAACTGCACCGTAGTGACCTCGCTGGACCCCATGATAACCATTCCAGTTCACGTCGGATCTTGCCCCTGTACTGTATCGCTAACGTTTCTCGTAGTCAGTCTCTACACGTCGGTTGACGATTGATCTGTGTTATCCTTGACATGTTAAACATTGAATCATGCGAACAGCGCTAGTGTTGCATACTGTAGGTGTCCAGTGGGACAGGTCACAGCCTCGATTGGCTTCTGATCTCTCTAAGAAACAAACTCTGTGGACACAGCGAGTTCAGAAGATTGGCATCGGCAGTGCCCCCAGTCCGGCGTCCCAGAGGCTACCAGCCTGGATCTATTAGGTTGGGCATACTAAGTAGCATACCCTTCGAACTCTTGGACCACCCAGGGGCCAGCGAGTGCGCATGCAGCGAGGCCGGTGCAAGCTGGTACTGGCACCGGCACTGGCACTGGCACTGGCAGTACTTGGACTGTACATGTGTAACTTTATATTGATTTTGAGCCTCGAAGACGGTCACGTGTCCTGTTGCGCCTAAGTAAAGTGCACTGTAGTCTCGGTGCAGCTTCAGTGCCTTGAAGTCGATATCATATAATACCTACCAACTCGTAGCGATGACTGGATCGGCTTTCTCAGTTTCTATCGTACGTATGGCTGCTATTGCGCACCGTACGAGGCGTGAACGTCGCAGCTGCCAGGTTCACCTAGCGTCCACCATCTTTTTCAAACGCGATGAATCGACGACGTGTCATGTTCAATATCAGGTAACTGGAGGGTAGTTGGTATGTAGGTATGTCTAGTTCTGTGACGGATCATTCCCCTCACAGTTCAAATGGTTTCGTACGGCCAGGACGCAAATATCATGATATTACTTACTTCATGTCAACGGCAAGCGCGTCGTCGCAGTCCACTTGAACGGCTTCGTACCCGGAAGCACCTCTGCGGAGCATACATGGCGAAGATTGCTGAAGTACCCCGACTCGCAAGCTTCTTGACTTCTCTTCGGACTACTGAAGGCAAAGAAATAAGTGGACACGAAGCGTAGTACGTCTCTGCGCTACACTCACTGACAGCTGCTCACTTATGCATGGTCAGCCAGTCACTGTAGCACCTTCTGGGTGTGATGGCTTATGTCCAGAAGCTGCTACACCATGCAGGCCCGGAAGTAAAATCGTTAGGGTCAGGCAATGTTACATAAAGATTGTATCGATACAATGCGTACCCCAAGCTCGTGGAAAATAGATGCCGGGAGGGATATGAGGACAGGTTCTCATGCGCCGCTGGCCTCCGCCGCATTGCTTCCGCGAGACGAGCCATAACGCTCTTGGGAAAGGACACTGATCCTGCGCCGACAGTGGAGCTGCCTAGCAAGTCTGCTGTTTCTTCACCTATTGTCTCGACTGGCGTAGAGTCTCTTGGCAGCAGATCGAGTCAACGAATCCAATCACGGTATATTTAGGTTGGCGCTAGGCCACTGGAAGGCTTCGAATGTGCTTAGCGAGCACCCCAAAAGCTCGATGCGGTTGAGTTGCTCGACACATTCGTGACATCTGAAGTGGGCAAGATGTGGATAGTAGGCCTGGACCGAGGTGCATGGTGTGTGGCCCGTCCGTTATGACACTTATGATCACTAAATCTTGTTGCTTCACATCGCCAGAGCGTCTTTGGCACTGGCCTCCGCGAAGGACTGTCCCTGAGCCGTCATCTTGAAGACAGCCTTTCCACGCTATCCTTAGCCTGGACCTTCATGGCTCTGATGCAGTCAAGCTGTCAGCCCTTCGACGTGCATACTTCTTGTCAGTCGTCCTTGAGAGTGCGGTGGCACGATCAAGCACATCCGCGCGGCTCAACCACCGTGTTGCGTGACATAGCCCTGTGGCTCGTACAGCGCGAGTGATGATGCCACGTTGAAGTGTACCATCGACACACCTTCGAAGGACGCTGAACTGGTGTTATACCTCAGGAAATTTTCATCTGAATTTCCAATGGCATTCAATTCGTTCTCGAGTCGCGGGTCTGGATGTTTGCTTCACGCCTTGCCGTCTCAGCGCTTCGTCCTCACTTGCCGCTTACGGACCTTGTGCTTGCGTGTTCAGGCCCAGGTTTCGCTCAATTAGGAAGCGACGCCAACAACTTACCTGTTAATCTCGCGGTTTAGGAGGTTCCACTCTCAACGTTCAACTTGCGGCCGCGCTGCGCGAACAAGCCTAATACAAATCACCTCAGGTGTCCCCGACTTGCGTTGAAGGTGCGCCGACTCGTCGTGTCTGAGAGGCCTACAGCGCACGAAGCCATGCTTTTCACATAATAAATTAGAGCACCCGATCGTTCAATGGGAATAACACTGGCGACTCGCTAGTGGGTCGCTGCCTACTAGCGTTGCGGGGTTGGCAGCCCGAATTGCTGTTGCCTGCACGCATATCATCGGTGCTCAGGGTTTAAAGCTCGCTCTCAATGCGAAGGTGACGATGCTCCTCCCTCCCTGCCATCTCGCAATATACTCAACCCAGGAATCGGAGAGTCGAACAAGCCTACAGCGCTGTCACCTTCGCTCTACCCGGTGTGTCCGCTCATACACATTTGACCGTATGCACACATGTTTATACCAAAGCTTTCTAGAACACCATGGTTTCCGGTGGCCAGTTACATAAGAGGGGTCGACGTTCGCATGCGAGGTTTCGGCAGCAACCTATTGAGCAGCAACAACAGCAACAAAGAGTGAACGGAGTCGGACAAGATGAACGTGGTGGCGCATTAGGATCCCTGGGTCATCCCTATGGGCGGCCCATGCCAGTGAGTCTATCTGTACGGGAATTGAGAAGGGACGGCTCTTGACAAGAGAATCTATCTAGGTTTCAATCGTCAAAGATGACGACGATCCTTGGTCTGTTTTGGCGGAAACAGTATGGTCGCGCACGAAAGACGATATTGAGAGGTGGTGGGAAGAGATCAATTCTCTCCTGACCTTTGTAAGTCGTCTCCGACTCGATGAAGCTTACATGGCTAAGATCATTGATGCTCTGCGATGAGGCTGGTCTGTTCTCTGCGGTCGTCACTGGGTTCGCAGTGATGTGCTATACCCTCCTCGCAAGTCCAAGTGCCTCAACCGATGCCCCAGTGATACATCGCTATGTCGCAGCGCTCTGGTTTGCATCACTTGTGTGCGGACTCGCATCCGCATCTATCGCCATTGCGGTCAACCAGTGGCTGAACTATCTTCTAACGCCAGCACGTCTCGTCGAATTTGGACCGCGTCAGAAGCTACGCATTTGGAATCTGCGGCAGGAAACTTTCAAGCGGTGGCAGGTGGACTTCCTACTCGGTGTCCCGCCTGTCTTGTTACAGGTCGGAATGGCACTGTTCCTGTCAGGCCTCGTTGGTCTGCTGTGGACGTTGAGCATCGCTATCGCTCTGCCCACCCTCGTCCTCGTCGCCCTCGTCCTAGCATTCCAGCTAGCAACGTTGGTCATACCGGCAATCGTTGAATATAGTGCCTTCCAATCCCCGCAGGCACAGTGGCTCCGCTGGATATTGTTCCACACTGTCCACGGCATCGCCTGTACGATTCATTGGGCCGCATATGCTTGTCTCAAAGCCTCGGGCACACAGCTTACCACATCCAACGAACTCTCGAAAGCCAATTCGAAGCCCTCAACTCAAGTTTCCGGGCAGGGCATGAAGAGAGGCCCCACATCTGCGGATAAGGAGGTTAAGACTCGACCTGTGGAGTCTAACCAGGCTGCTAGACCCGATGTCGGCGCTTCCAAAACGCAACAAACAACACCATCCAGACTGGAAGCACTGGATCGATTCGTCCATCGCCTGGGAGAGCTTTGCAAGCACTGTAGTAACTGGGTGATGAATGAGAAGCACTATCTGGACGACGCGGCGAATAGCATGGAGATCGACTCTAAACTCTTCGCAGCTACTTTTGCAACTGCCGTGACCAAAGACGATCAGCCAACGCTCGGGTATATCCAGAGGTGTCTTCACGACATGCCTCTCGATCTGGCATGCTCCAATGCAGCCGCTCTGTGGGTTGCATGCGATAATGCTCGCCTGGACAATGCAATACGAGAAGCTCACGAATCCGACAACAACTCTCAGAAGCCCGCTGATAGTCCCGCTGAGCCCTCCCAAGCTACGGACCTTGTGTCGAAGCCCGTAGAAAGGTGCTCCCAGCCTGCGGACTGCACCTCCAAGCCTACCGCTGCTTCCTCCCGGGCTACGGACCGCCCTCCGACGCCCGCAGACAGCTCATCCAAGCCATCCGTTCACGGCCCCGAGACCAGCGCTGCCACCTACCAGGCTGCGGGCAGTACTCCGAAGCCAGTAGACGGTATGCCTGCGCCAATGGACGGTGCCAAGAAACCGGTGGGGCTGCCCTCTCAGCCATCTGGCGATGGCTCCGTCCCGAAGGACACCGACTGTTCCCCCCCGCCCGCAGCTGATGGCAAGAAGCCTGCAGTGAACAGCTCCATGCCGCCGTACAGCGAGCCCAATGTCGGTTGGCACTACGATTCGCTGGACAGGGACGTGACGAACATGATGGCAGAGGTACTGATAGATGTGATCACACGTCTCGTTCATATCGAACCGAAAGACCTACCCAAGAGCATGCGACCCGTCGAGAGGGGTGGTGTCGTGGCAGGAAAAATCATCGATATGTGCGGAAAACTGAACAATTTGCTCTTGCTCCTGCCTTCAATGGGCGATGGATTCGCCTATCATCATCTTCTCAAGCTGGTGCATATCAGTAGAAATGCTGAGCTGGTTACTCAGGAAGCCCGCAAAAGCATCTTGGACTTGCTCTGGAATCATGCCGATCATCACTTCGACCTCCAAGGTATGTTATACGCAGTCATCCTTCGTTGCGATCGCGCCTGTTCACTTGCGGTAATTATCAGACATTGCGGAGATTAAGGAGACGATCAATGCGTCTCATGGGATGGAGGTTGATTACAACATGAAACTGGAACTGATCATGCTCGCCCTCCATATCCACATCCTCCGAAAGGACAACGCGAACGACGTTCTCACCGACCTCGACAAGTTCTTGAAGATTAGTTCGAGGAGCCAATTCGAACGTGCAAGGGCTACCGAAAGGTCCCATGTGGATATCCTCTTCTCCGACCTCGCGATCTATATCAACAGCTCCGACCATCAATCTGACGTAGGCCTCCTGAACAGAGTTGTGTGCAGGTTGACCTGGCTTATACCAGAGGACAATGGATTCCGCTTCTGCGATCCATCTACATCGAGGATGAGGGATACTAGTCTAACCGAAGTCTTGAAAGAGTTGAAGGTTAATGGTGAAGAGAAAAGGTCCGCTGGCTGTAAATGCCTGCTGTATCCTGCCGACTGACATCCACTCAGTTACGAGCCCCTGAAATGCGCCGAGGACGATTCGGGTGGAGACGAGAAACCTACCGGAGAGAATGTCAACGAGTCCCGGCCGGGTCAAAGCAACTTAGAACCAGCTGAGCTCCCTCAGCGACACATCAAGCATTCGATAGAGCAGCTGCCCTACACTATGCTGTAAGTCACGCTTCGCTCCTCTTCTACTACACTAATGCTAACTTTTGTCGTAGCACTGGACGTAGACGACGACGCGGGTCCGATGACATGGCTTTGCCGGTATGACACTAAAGATGGATCTCAATTCGACAGTGTCGGCACACTGGGATTGCGGTATTGCTTCGGGGTGCTTAACGCGATGATCTGATATTGTATGGACGTGCTTGATGCACACATTCTGGCGGGTGGCATGAATCGTACTGCAGTGTGGTGTCTCACCAAGCAGCATTGGCTGGTCCATTAGGTTGGCGTGTGCATTCACTTCGAGACAATTTTGTTACTGGCTACAATTGTATTCTGGCGTATATGAACCCAAAGGCTGCTGAGCCTGTGGTCCGGCTCGGTCAGAGATTCAGAGGCTTTCGAATTTACTATGTCAATGCCGCGTGTCCATCCAATTGACTTTCTCGGGTCACTTGTCGCGTCAAGAGTTGGTAGTGGATACTCGACTGCGCCCGGCGGCTAAAGCCCACCGGTCGCAGTCAACACAAAATATCGCATTTTCTCGAGACATGGCTACAGAAAGGTACAAGGGAGAGGACGGTGGGTAGACGATTACTATACTAGTGAGAATCGCCTGACGAGCGAATAAGAAAAGGCCGTTAGGTTCTCTTCGAGATCATAGTGCCACAGCTGGAAGACCTACCTGACGAGCGAAGAAGAAAAGCTAAGAGACTCAGGGGCCCCCGAGTGCCGTTCTATGAAGCTCGCCGGGCATTTCCGCACGTGATCTCGGTCTCCTAAGTTTCGCTGCCCTCCAGCGGGAAGGCAGGTCTCGCTACGACGTTCGCGGCTCGTCGTAGGTTTCGCTGCGGCCGTAGTGTAGGCCGCAGGAGGACTAAGTGCGTAGCGGCGCGGCCGGCTTACACGTCTCCGATGTGTCAATTGAACTTGTACAATCAATACATTGAACTTGCTCAATCCGTCGTAAATTGAAGTAATGAGCAATACGGATAGCTAGGATGAATGAGGTCTAAGTGCACGGAAAGGATGAGGTAGAACGCGCCCTTCTTGAGCCAGCATCGGAGGGTATATGCTTCGGCATGCCAGTGGCGGTTCGCCGACCCTTCGTCCTCATCGTGCTTAACAGACACCGGAAGAGAAAACCTTGATCTAGGGTTGGGAGTTAAACATCGAACGTTAGACCATTGAAAAGCAAAGATGTTACCCCGGCCAGTCGGATCGCGGATACACACCAAGGCGACCAGTGTCGGGGCGTAGAGATGCACCCCGTCCCAGCCTGGATCTATGTCATCGATGCGCGACGCAGGCTGCCGGGCCCCAGCGATCTTCATGGCAGAGGCTAGGAAGATACGCGTAACCAGCGGACTCGTACATTCCAACTATCGATACAATACATCACCCAAACAGAGGCCACAGACCGCATACCGATGAACCCAATCAAGCGAACAAACGCTTCGTGTACCTGCAAGGCAACGCCACCATTAGTCGACATGCAACGCTACACCGAATTTACATTGACTCACGAATGCAACCCATGCACCCCACCCTCAACTTGCGCACTCGCCGTACGCAGCTCAAATCGCACTTTCCCAGCACGCACGCCCTCCTGCAACGCCCACACACTCTTCACGCCGATATCCTGGAACGAGTGCTGCAGGCCCGTATACAGGTACGGCAAGAACTGCTTCACGGATCCCTTGTCCTGGACATCGCCCGACACGCCCTGTGCGACCTTCACCGCTGACGCCTCCGAGAAGTAACGCGCCGTCGCAGCGTTCTCGTGCGTCTTGCCTTTACCCTTCGCGGGGCCCTTCGCGATCGTGCCGTTCGTCGCCGCCGACGCCGGCCCCGGCTTCCCCTGCTCCATCGCCTCGAGGCTGCCCATCCCGCGGTACGCCTTCACGCGCTTGCCCTCGTGGTAGAAGTACTCGCCCGGCGCCTCCGTCGTGCCTGCAAGCAACCCGCCCATCATGACCGCACCCGCACCGAGCGAGAGCGCCTTCACGACGTGCCCGATGTTTTGGATACCGCCGTCTGCGATGACCGGCACGCCGAACTTGTTCGCGAACTCCGCGACAGCGTATACGGCGGTGGCCTGTGGCCGCCCGACGGCCATGACCTCTTGCGTGATACAGATCGAGCCAGAGCCCATGCCGATGCGGATCGCATCTGCCCCCGCGGCAATAAGACTCGCAGCCTGCTCGCGTGTGACGACGTTCCCAGCGATAACCTCGAGCGTGGGGTATTTAGCTTTAATCCACTTGAGCATGTCGAGCTGGAAGATCGAATTGCCTTGCGACGAGTCGATGACTACGATGTCCAGGCCTGCCTCTACCAGAAGCGCGAGCCGATCACGATCAGCAGGACGCGTGCCAACTGCTGCTGCGGCATAGAGCTGCTTGGAGGACGGCAGCTTCGAAGCGAGTGGGTAATCCTGGTTCTTGAGAAGATCAGAACGCGCAAGCAGCGAGGTGAGGCGCCCGGCCCTGTCGATAATCGGAAGCTTGCCCTTCTTCGAGTCGCGTAGGATGGCGTTGGCCTCTTCGAGTGTGATGCCCTCGGATGCAGTGACAAGATCGGTAGTCATGACCTCAGAGAGTGGCGTCGACGGGTCGCGGAACTGAATATCGCGATTCGTAACAATACCAAGCAATTTACCACCGAGCGCGCCAGTATCTGTCCAAAGGTATCAGCAGGCGTTCAACACAAAGGATACATGAGTAAAGGTCAGATGCCATATATGAAAACACTCCGCATGTCACACGTAAAGTACGCGTTGGCTCGGCAGAACGAAGGTAATGGAGAGATAATCATCACGTAAAACCGAGTGCTGCGAGTTGATCGCTACTGACCTGTGATAGGCACGCCAGCAAATCCCAGACGCTCCTTGATGTCGAGGACATCCTCCACACGATTCGAGGGAGACAAAACGACAGGGTCGGTAATGAAGCCGTTCTCGTGACGTTTGACACGGCGCACCATCGCCGCCTGCTCCTCCGCCGACTGGTTGTGGTGTATCACACCGATACCGCCGAGGAGCTACACGTCGGGAGAGGAGGACAAGTCGGACAAAGTACTCAACACGCGAGCTGGAGTATGCTCACCGCCATGGCGATGGCCATGTCACCCTCGGTGACAGTGTCCATGGGGCTACTCATGAACGGCGTTTTGAGGACCACGTTGCGCGTGATCTTGCTCTCCATGATGACCTCGTGTGCGCCAAAGTCGATCTTGCCCGGGAGCAGGAGGAAATCATTATATGTAAGACCACCGTGGACGGTCGAGTCCATTAGCTCGCCAACGGAGAGCCCATCGGACCGCTTGTATTCCTGGAGGACATCGAGCGCAGTGGAGGGATCGAGAAAGGTTTTGGAGGGCATGCTGGGCGAGGGGTGGGCACGAGGATGGTGGGCGTTCGTGCCAGAGTCATGTCTGCCTCGAGTCCGCAATTTTTGTGCTACGCACGGGCGCTTCTTGTGGGCACTGAATATGCTTTCATATGCCTTATTAGTCAGCACCGCCACTAATACCTGGGCGCTTGTTATCTGTAGCTGACATTCAAATTCGCTTGTAAGATTTTCAAAGTCCACTGCTTCAAGGTCTCGATGCGACAGAGTGCATACTCGCCCGCTTCACTCAACACACTTGGTTGCAGAATCACTTCAAGCATACCAACCTGCTACTACCTGCTACTGTAAGGAGTCCAGAGATGCTCTTGACCCGACGAAAACCCGCGTGGCCAGGCTGATCACAACGCGCTAGCGTCACACCGGCGACGCCGGAGGCTCAGGCTGCGCCCGTGATATCACATACAGAGTATCTCCCGCCTCGGGCCCATCTCAGGTCTGCGCTTCACCCCGTGGTTCTACTCGTCGCCTCTCCAACTTGCAGATAGATATGCGGACGACATTCCTCGCCCTACTAGGCATTGTTCTGGGGGTTCTCGCTGTCGACAAGAGCCTCGAGGTCTCGTTCCGCCCGCAGGACCTCCCGAAGAAGGCTGCGTCCTGCAAGGCACTTAACCGTGCCACCGCCGAGCTGAAGGACATTGACATCGGTTAGTATCAATATAGCGACTGTGAGCTGAGGGAATTCAATGCTTTTTCTCCAAGAATATGTGGAAGTGAACCCCAGCGCGGAGCGTATAATAATGATGGTGCACGGATGGCCGAGTCTTTGGCATAGCTGGAAGTACCAGATCGAGCAGTTCAAGGTACACCATCGAGGCGGTGCTTTCTCACGGCATTGGGCTCAATACCTGATTATGTGCCTTCAAGAATGACTACCATATTCTCGCACCGAACCTCAGAGGTTTCGGTGCGTCGGGTCACCCGGACGATGTCAAGGCATCCGGCAACTGGGCAGACATCGTCGGCGACCTGGTCTGCGTGCTTGAGCACGCCAGGGTCGACAGCGCGGTCTGCATGGGGTGCGTCCTCTGCTCCAATCCCCTTCAAAGCATCCACTCACTCTATTCAGACACGACTGGGGCAGCCAGCTCTGCTTCCAAGCAGCGCGCCAGCGCCCCGATAAGTTCACTGCCGTCATCGGCGCCGCGGTGCCCTACCTCCCGTTCAACGCCCCCTCGTTCAATCCCACCTCTGCGCTTGTGCCCTATTTCCCTCGCCTCGCGTACCAGGTCTTCTTGGGCGAGACGCCCGACCTCGCACGGCACGAGCTCGATACCGACATTCGCCGGACGCTGCGCGCAACGTTGAGGACTACGGTAGACCCTCCGCCGAAGTCGTTCTTGACGGACACGAGGAGTTTTTTGAATGCTTGGGAGAGTGTGAATGAGGTGCGTATCTAGTATAAAGGGGTGAAGTTGGCGCTGGACTGGAGGCCTTTCTCTTAGATCAGTCCCATCCCGTTTTTCACTAAGGAGGAAGAGGACTATTGGGTAGAGCAGTACAGCATCCAAGGTTTCAAGAACAGTAAGCCCTCTCAGTCATGCGTTTGCGCCCGGTGAGACTCACGAGATCGTCGTAGCCTTGCAGTTCTATACCCCCGAAGTGCGTTGCACGGGTCGATGGGGGTCGCTTCACATGCTCACTGCCATTCACTCTTCAGAATCAGAAAGGTTCATGGGAGTTCATCAATTCGCAGGGCAACTACACTATCCACCAGCCAGTACTCTCTATCCTACCCGACTCTGTGCGCATACCAGTCCGCCTCATTTACGACGAGCTAACTGGGTTTCTAGGATCCCGTGGCGGACTGGGGAAACGTCTACAAGCTCTTGGGCAGCGCAGACTTCCTGCCTAACTCAGCTGTTCAGGTTCGTCGTGTCTCGACGTCCCCTGGCTTCGGGTGGTTCATTCTTATGTGACAGATGATGCCTGGGGGACATTGGCTGCACTTAGAACACCCGGCGACGTTCAACCACTTCGTCAAGAGGTGGCTCGACACGCTGCCGGCGAAACAGTCTGCTGTTGTGGCGGAGGAAACGCAGAAGGATGAGGAAACGCAGAAGGCTGAGGAAACGATAACGCATGTCCGGCCCAGCGATGAGCTGTAACAAGGTTGAGAAACTCTGAACCGTAACATTTGTATGTCAGGGACAGGGGTGATAACGGCACTCTTTGGCTCTTGAGACGGATGTATCAGTATCTCAGGGGCTTCAATGCAGATACTGTGATGATTGTACAACGGTTCTTCTAGTAATGTGCCTTCGTTGGTATGGCCCGGAGAGACTGCATTGTCTGGGCTTGATCTTGCGTTTCAGTCAATGACCAAGAGCTGAGAGACCTATGACACACCATCGCTCCGACGTCTTTCAGCCCGTTGCCACCTGGCAGTACCACCAAATCTCTGAATGACGATCATGCGTCTGGTGCGTCCAACGCTAGCATTCATCGTTTCAGCCCCCTGCGAACCCCCTGCGCACCCGTATACTGTCTACGCGACCAGGCAGACCATGCAGGAACAGCAAAATGATTTCAGTGACGCACCAAACCACAACTAAACATACATATGCGATGTGAGATAGGCTCGCTTCATAACATCTCAACTATCTATATGGCTTCCAGTCATGCAGAGTAACATCAGAGTTGGAATGCCTTGAACCGGACATGATCCTTGGCCCGAAAGGTCAGCGCGGACTAGGAAGAAAGCTTCTAGGTTAGCTTGCCTGCTCATGCCGGGATCAGACCCCATCCGTTGCCTCTTGCGCTTGGCCAGGAATGCATCCAAAGCAAGATCTCATTCATGGATCAGTGCTCGAAAGAGACGGCGAAGCTTAGTGGGATACCTAATCTTGCGCAACCAAGCCTTCAATTTGTTGATGCGTGTGCGGCTTGCAGCTTTTTCGTTGGCCTCCGAGGCTAGAGCTGCGTTGCGTCTTGAGGTGTAACTCAATTCTCCCTCCCCTAGGTTTGGGATGCTGCGCAGATGGGTCAGGATGGGTCATGCAGCATGCACGTTTGACGTACACTTGATTGTTTCGATTGAGACGTCTTTGGACCTCATTCATGATATCTTGGAGGGTGTGATCTGACCAGAGGATCTTGTCCGCCTTGAATTCCACATCGCCGACGAGTAAACGAAGTCTATCCAGGATTTCGTTCATCAAGATCAGTATTGTCGCATCGGTTTCCACTGGTTCCTCTGATTCTCCGCTGGTAGACCATAACATCGAAGAGAGGTAGTGCTTCAAGTAGCGATCGCTCCACCATGGTATTTCCGACATGAAATCTTGGATGTAGTGTTCTCGTGCAATCTTCAAGTAATCCTTCATGTAGTCTCGCAACTTGGTGAGTGCATCTTGGACATAAGTTTGCTTCGAGCTTCCCAAGGAGTCTGTGAGGCGAGTGAAAATTTTGAGAGTCAAAGCCGTGAATATCAAGGCCACACGAGGATCATTTGATTGTTCGTACAGCCTCACAAGCGCGCTTTTGACTGTTTCGATATCTGTAAAAAGGCCTTAGCGTCGATATTGAATCGATCGGCTTTTTTGAGACTCACGGTCTTCATCATGGATGATGAAGTCGTCATCATAGAGCCATATAAGGTGCAGGATTCTCCTTGTTGCCTCGTCCTGGCCACCTTGTAGAAGGTTGAACAGCCGCATGTATACCTTGAGTCCGCCTTCGGCATCCCGGACCGCTCTGAGAAGTTGATCCATGGCAGCGAGGGCCTCAGGCGGTATCTCGGACTTGTCGCCAGAGTGTAAAATCTGGCTGTAACGGTCCGCAATAATGGTGCCCATCGTGACGAAGATCTTTTTATCCAGGACATCCCGTTGCCATTGTGTATGGTCCTCCTCCTCGTCTTCTTCGTCTGTTGGCTCCACGAGGCTGGCGATATTGCTTCGCTTACATATAGTGAGGACATTGCTCGATGCTATGTCCGATGGCATCTCTGATAGATAGGATTCTATCCGAGGAACCAGTTGGCTGACATCCTTGACGAGGAGAAACACATTCGCGAGCGCCGTCTTGTCGACTATCTGTCCCGCCTCGGTTTGGAGGTGCGCAGCCTCCTCTGCAGTCCAGCTGTAATATCCGCGGCTTCGTAAGGCTCGCAAGGCAACGAGCCGTGCTTCGTACTGCTTCTTCCTCCGGTGAAGCCAGATCTCTATGCTCTCGAACGTGTTGTTGAACCACAGCCAGCGATAGAGCTTGAATGTTGGTATATAGTATATAAGCTTCACTGTGTTGGACAACCAGCGGAGGAAGATCGACTGTGGTGATATGAAGGGGGTGTACGCGAGCACGACCGGAGCAATGGTCGTCACGAGCAAAAAAACCATAAGGAGAGCGACGAGCACCAGCGACGGTAGAGCAATCTTAACGCTAAGCAGCCACAGGTACCCCACGAGTCCCGCGAGGAATAGAATGAGGGCGATTTGCAGTAAAACGGATGGAATATCGATAAAAACTGCAAGTCGCCAGCGCTGAAACGTTTCGTGTCGGAGGTTCCATACGCGCAACTGCTCGTGGGGCCCGCTCCCAGACAAGCCGGCTGGAGTCAACAGATTGTTTAACCACTGGTTGACTGAGATGGCGATCGACGCAGCGGCAAGACCGCAGACTAGGGCAGCGAACCATAGGGCAGCGATGTACGTTGGTGCGGGGTGTGTGTCGGGACTGCTACACAGAGTAGCCGAGGAAAAAGGACGTCCCGAAGTGTCATTGGTCTGATTAACAAGACTTGCGAGCTGGAACGAGATGATCTCAAGAGTTCGGGTGTTATAGTCTGGCGCAGGAGGCTGCAGGATGGTGTAGTACTGGACGCCAAAGCCCGTGATCACTGCGGCGAATAGTCCAGCCTGAGGTTACAGCGTTCGTGAATGGATCTCTGAATAGCAGGGCAGTTACTCACGAAAATGAGTAAGGAGTTGATCTCGTTTCTCCACCTCTTCACGCGCTCTCTTTCGCGCTCACACACTTTATCAGCTAGTCTAGACAAATCATCCGTTTTCTGTCATACGGTAGTGTTTCTGTGGTGAGTTTCGTGTTACTGTAAACACGAGACACGATCAACCTGCCTTTCTGCGCCGATGTCCGTCGGACCATCCTCCGGAACTGGAGTGATTGTCCTCAGTGGTGATCACCTATGCTAAAATGAGACAATGATGAAACGTCGATGTATCGCACGCACAGCAGGGTTCGAAACAGACTGCTCGCCGTCGTCACGCCCAGTAACTACGACATCTTCTCCGACCATCGCATCCGTAGCTGAGCTATCGTTGAGAAGACCTCCCTATATCCAGCTTCTCAGTATGGTTAAAAACATTACATTCAAATATCGATGACTGACTGGGTCCAATGGTTCCTCCGCCTCTGCAGCTTCTGCAGTAGGTCGGTAATCCTCACTGGGAGTCGTCATACTCTCCATTTGAGAAGATTATGAGTTGGTCCCAGCGCAGTCCTTGGAGATCATCGTTGTAGAGGATCTTATAAAGTACGGACGCAAGAATTAGTCAACAGCGGGTCACTGCACGGGGTGAATTCCTCCTACGCCTCAAAAGACAAATGTTCCGAGGAGATGCAGTCCAATCAGGATATAAGCCATCTCAATGGAGATATCAAATCCTGTGTGGACAAAGTTGAGACACATACTGACATGGAACTCGGCTCGGCGAAAACGACATGGATTAGCATACCGTCCAAACAAAGGCTAATACGATGGTGGACATAAAGGGTTATAGACAGCATGAGACGCCTGCCAAAGTGGCTGCAGTACAATCGGGCGAAGTGGGGCTTGCACCCGAAGCCCACAATCGTGAGCCGAAGCTGAAAATTTGGAACTCCCTCGACCTACCTGGAACACGTTTTCCATACTCTCACTCATCATTCGAAGGCTAACTCGCTCTTATGAATGTCGGTAGTTGCCTCGACGGCATCCACGCCAGTATCGGAACGATACACTTCTCCTTCTATGCTTCAGTCCGCGGAATTCCCTTCATATCAATCTGTCAGCAAGGACAGACGCAGATGGCATGCTATGTAAGGACTCACATCCCAGAATGACACAAGAACGCGAGCATCATATGACAGGAGATCGGTATTCCTGAGCGCACGCCACTAGGGCGGTCTGTGAGGCACTATGCCTATTAAAAACTGAAGGCGAGCGAGGCGTGAGTACGACTGTCGCGCACGCCCTGATCAGTACATTCCGAGCGCCGAACCCGCTCTCCGATGCAAATGTCGCGAAGATAGCAAGCTGATTACCTATGTAGCCACGCCATGGAAGCAGGACATCGTCATCCAGAAATTTTCAGTAGCGCAATCATATACAGTCAGGCTTGTTAGTCTTCTCTACTGCTGCGTCCCTTCTCGCAGTTAATGAATGGCTTGCTTTTTGACATGAGAGTCCGTTCCCATTTTGCATATGCACGAACAGATGGTGAGAGCGGCGATAGGAGCGTCTTCAGCGGGACGACTTGATAAGTCGGTCAAGCAATGAACATGCAACAAGTTTGAATCCTGCATCATCGTGAATCGGATACCATAACATCGCGACTGTCGAATGTATGCATAAGAATCTGCAAATGTGGATTGTTCGCCCTATCTTGTCACGGTCATTTGAGGTGTCGAGTACAAAGTATTAAGCTTACTCACCATCATTCGAAGGCGCCAACTGCACTATGCCAGAAATTCACAGTGCGCAATATGTATCGCTTGCGAAAATGTGTAGCAGATCCAAAGCGGAGCCCCAAAATTTCGCTGCACAGCGCGGATAGGATGCAGTTCGACAATCACCTTAGCACCTATAACCATTCCCTTGCAGCGCATTGCTAAGTGTGCTGTACCGTCGCAGCTGGATCCCGTTGTTCATGCATCATGTTGCGATATCACTGATCAAGTCAGTGTTACTCATCCGAGTAACTCGTCATTATGTCGCAACTTTCTTTTCCCAGTTTCCAATGCCCCGGAATGGCAATGTCATTTTGATGCAAAAATCGACAAGCACGTCAATTACAATGTAATGGAATGCTAAAATAAACACGCTCACGAGATTACTTTGTCATTGCAATGGCATTGAAATGGCCGAAATGGCCGCCGCGGCATTGGATAACATTGCTGGATAAGCCAAACGTTTCCAATGCAAAATAATGCTCAAAAGAAAGTTGGGACATAGACGTGGACGGAAGAGTAGCAGGATGACGCTGGAGCCCAACCGTGGTATTCTAAAGCTGCACCATCGCGTTGAACTACTACAGATGCGCGCCCATGCAGCGACTGTGCTGGTCTAAAGGGGTCGGCGATCGAGAGACGGCTGAGAGAGTTTGGAACAGTTAAGGGAAAGCTGATCCTAGGACATTGTATTATAGCATGACCGACGAGCACGGCGACCAGGAAGGGACATTACGATGGTGGTCACGGACGAAGCGGCTCAGGCGACTACGAGTCGGACGTCAGTTTGAATTTATGGACCATAACTAAATATTATGTAGTACGCCCATTGGATAACGAATGATTAGCGGGTGCGGGCGAGTTTTCTGCCTGGCAACGCCATAGCTGTATGATTGCGTAAGCATGCATACTCCCTCGCAACTGCTCGAAATGGCAGCGTAACTCACAGTGCAACTCCTCGTTCTCGTCCTCATTGTGCCCGGCTTTCTTCTGCACATCCTCCGCTTTGTCTCTGCCGCGTGTCGATGGCATCTGCAGCAACGCAGGAAAGTACAGGTGAGACTTGCATTTCCGGCTACCTTTGTGCGCCGCGTAAAAGAAGCGAGCACTAATCCGGACACCGCTTGCCCGCAGACGTTCCTCGCCTTTCTCTATCCGTCGACCACCTCGCAGCCTCTTCGCCATTCCCATCGCCAGGCTCGCCCTTCATACCGCCACCACGTCTTAGCGCGCACGAGTTTGCCCTCCGAACACCACTCCAGATGCGCAACAACGTCCACAAAAAGCGTCCGTCAGGCGACCAGCCGACCACACCCTCCTCGGCAGCGCTGTCACCTCCATCGGCGGCATCGAAACAAAGAGATGAAGACATTACACCGACGACGTCGTCGATGAAGACGGCGTTCGACCGGACAGGTGCTTCGCCACCCACGACCCCTACGTTTGGTGAGGTCGGGCCCAACCTGCTCACACCACCCGCGACCCCAAAGATCACCATCCCAGAGCCGATAGCGAGCCCCGCGCCAGACTCGCTACCCGATGCCACACGTCCAGCCGCCCTCAACCTCTCCCAGCGCAACTCGCTAACCTCATCCCGCCCCGCACCCCCCAGCCCTGCGCTCTCCCGGCGGACCTCCGCCGCGCTCTCACGACGCTCATCGACGCGTTCTCGGCGCGCGTCCAAGCTCCCCATCGAGGCGTCCACGTCCGTCCCCCCTACACCCACGCCCGCACCCGAGAAGAAGCGCAAGTCGTTCCTCGTCAAGATCCGTGACTTTGCGTTCCCGCGCAGTGACGACCGCCACGTCGGCAAGGGCGCCGACGTCCCACGCCCAAATCGTGTGCGGATGAGCACCGCGAGCACGTCGTCCTCCAGTTCCAGTGCGTCAGGCATCCCCGAAGATGAGCCGGGCTCGGGCTGGGCCAGCTTCAAGTGGACCACCCTTGGCGCCCACATGTGGCCGAACGAAACCACACGCGACTCCGTAGCCAGCGCAGACTCGGGCGGGCCGTCGCGCACGGACTTTGAGCGCAATTTCGACGCATCGTCGCCCTCGGAGGAGGTTCCCGATCCATACAATGCGGACGACCAGGAGTATGATGAGGAGTACGTCCAGCCTGGCGAGGAGGGTCCGCTCGTACCTGGTCTCTACCGGGCGATGTTCGCATTCGAGCCGGAAGGTACGGCGGAGATGGCGCTGGACGAGGAGCAGATCGTCAGGATCGTCGGCAGAGGAGGCGGCGTAGGCTGGGCGATCGTGGAGAAGGAAGACGGTGGGCATGCGCTTGTCCCGGAGAGTTACCTGGAACTCGTCCAAGCTGATGAAGAAGAGGATTGATGTACCCCAGAGATGAGCTTGATGCTCGGCCCGCGCGGGCGCGGGCGGGCAGTGTAGACGTGTAGCCAGGTCAGGATGTGTCTCCGGCTGGTGACGTCCTGTCGAGATGCTCTTGGGGTTCAAGTGTTACATTGTTGTCTCATTATTTACATGCTCACAAAGCCTGTCTTATATTCTTAGATCGACCGCCTCCTACATACACTCAGGAAACCTGTGTACACCATAGTACAGCAACTGATTGTATGAATGGTATAGGTACACATGTTCTGCGGTCTACACCGTACAGCCGGAAACCATCTACATCTAATCGGGTTCTGCCTGGGCACCAAGTACCTTCAGATTAACATAATCACTATACAAATATTTATGCCCGCAACCATACCTTGAAACCTTGTTCATTTTGGCGAAGTCATTAGCTGAAATATGTCGGCAGGATATACGCCAGCTTCTGGCGGTCCTCGTCCTTTTGTTGCTCCGACCGAGGCATGATGGAATACTGCATTGCTCCCTGTTCCTCCTTGAGCAGGCTCCCTTCGACTGCTGCGCCGTGCAGTTCTTCGAGCACTCGTGCCGCAACATGGCGCGACAGACGTGCATTCTCTTGCAGGGTTTTGAATACGTCCGCTGCGGTCACAGAGGCCTCGTCCTCGCGCCAGGAGTCGTAGTCCGTGGAGGTCGCAATGAGTGCGTAGCTGAACAAACGCGCTGATCATGAATGAATAGCTCAAAGGAAGCAACGATCATGAAGACGCACCTCAGCTCAGCCTCCCTCGCGAGCTTCGCCTCAGGTAGCACACTCATGTTGATCACGTCCGCGCCCCACGCGCGGTACATCTTGCTCTCCGCCCGCGTCGAAAACTGCGGGCCCTCCATGCACACGATGCACTTCTCGGCGTGCAGCTGCGGCGCGCGCCGGCCTGCCTGCACCGCAGCCGCGCCCTCCTCCTCGAGCGCGGCGCGCACACGGCCCTCGAGCCAGCCAACCAAGCCCCGGGCAAAGGGCTCGCCGAACGCCGCGTGCGCGACGATGCTCGTTCCCTCGAAGAAGCTCGCGGGGCGCACGCCCTTCGTGCGGTCGATGATCTGCGTCGGCAGGATGAAGTCCCCCGGCGCGATCTCCTCGCGTAGGGAGCCGACCGCGGAAAACGCGAGCACCGCGCGCACTCCGAGCGACTTGAGTGCCGCGATGTTGGCACGCGAGGGGACCGCGGAGGGGTTGATGGTGTGACCGGGGCCATGACGGGCGAGGAACGCAACGAGGGTGCCAGAGGGAAGGGAACAGATGGTGATGGGCGAACTAGGGAAGCCCCATGGCTAATTGGACCAGGTTCAATTGCATATGTTAGGTTGAGAAAGCTGGTATGTACCGTTTCGGGGTTGACGTGCTTGCTATCGAAGGGCAAGCCATCAGTCTGAGGTCAACGTAGAGCTCGGGTTCCCCGACTCACACAAACGTGAGATTGTCAAGATGATACAACCCGCTGCCTCCAATCACCCCAACAAGTACTGCAGCAAAGTAACCATTCATCGGCGGAGGCTCATCCGTTGATGTTTGAGCAGGCTCACCATTCTCGACTGAACCCATTCTACTGGCAACTGGCCTGTATTTCGGAGATCGATGCGTTGCAGATTGCCCAGTACGCAGCACCGGGTATTGTGAGCAAGCTGAATTGGAGAGCCTACGAAGAATATGGCTCTGAGTGGAGGGACACAAACGGAGCGAAGGAAGGAGTCTCCCTGCAAATAGCATTCAATTAAAAGGATTTCAGGAACGCGATCTACCGCGATCTCCAGAAATTGCGATCAGATCGAATCTCACGCAGACACCATGGCGTCATTCGACGCGAGTAGCTTACAAACAGATTTAGACTCATACAAGAATACATGAGGGGAGTTTTTTGCCTGGTACAAAACGAGAGAAATACGTCTAAACAATACTGGCACGAGTCACGCCCACAAAATGGGAAATAGGACGAATACATAAGAGACGGGGCATACTTAGGTTGTGGGTGGATGAAAGGGCGTCTTCACTACTTCCGGGAGATGGCTTCCGCAATCTGGCCCGCACTCATATTGACGAGCCGTTCAAATCCCATCGGATGCTCGCGCTCGACGTGGCCCGCGAGCGTGTCCCAAGACGAGTTCTTCGGAAATGATGCCGCGCGGAATGTCGGATCCTTGCTATGCCGACGCCTATGCAAAGGCAGCAGGTCAGAAAAGTGAGCAGAATGCCAGATCCATTCAAAACTGAACACTCACTTGCACATGACGCAGGTGTACTGCGGGCCGACCTCGTGGTATGCTAAGTTGATATGGGAGATCGTCAAGGTTCTCCGGAGTGCTGGGCGCGGTGGCGGTGGGTTTCTCGGCAAGGGAGGCGGGGGCACGTTTGGCTTCGGGGGTAATGCATGACTCTCCGGAGGTGGTCTCGGCGCTAGCAGGGGCACAGTTCGGTCGGAGCTTGTACTCGGTCGTTGCTCTCTCGATGCGGGCAAGGCCTTTACTGTCGACACAGGTAAGGATCGGATAGGGAGCGTGGGCGTAAGCGCAGATGGCAATGGTGGGGATGCCTGGGTTTCCTGCTTAATCTCGCCATCCTCTTCCTCTTCGTCCTTCAGTTGATGGACTGAGGGCACTTGCTCCGGAAGTGTTGCATCTCGATGACCTGGAGTAGCCTCCCCGAGGGTTGCAACTGGCTTGACCTCGGTCGGGGTTCCCAGTATTTCACCCTCCTCACGGCTCTCCACTTTGGATTCCAGTTTAGGCACGGTGAGTGAGGCCGGGTCCGCGCCGCTCTCGTCAACAAGCGTCTGATCCGGATCGACTTCTTCTCTTTCAGAGGATGCGAGATCTTCATGCGCAGGTGTACCCATCAGTAAGGGAGCGACACCGAACTCATGTATGCTCGACGACGACGATGGTCGCATTTCCGGCGGCGACTCCTCGGCTCGCGGTGGCGGCCCATCGATGAGCTCCTGCACTCTCCTCCGCTTCAGGGCGCTCTCCTCATCCAGCAGCGAAGGGCTCGCCGATCGCTTCCTGCCGTTCGCGGCGGGCGGACTCGGGCTGTCATCCGACATCGTCAAGTCGATCACCTCCGATTCCGACGCAGCCCTGTCCGACGGCGGTCGCTCGATGTCGACCGTGCCGGCCTGCGACTGTGGCGTCGCAAGCCCCGAAGTGAAAGACTGGCCAGCTAGAGGGGGCGGGGTGCGTCCCCCGCCCTGGCAATTATCGGGCTCACGCTGCTCCACTGGTTGCGTGTTTGCAAATGACACTTCCAGCCGCGGGAACGTGGCGACGATCTCAGGCCAGCTCGTGTCCGTTGCAGAGGATTGGAGGAGTGCCTGGTTATGGGGTGCAGGTTCAGCTATGAGTGCAGATGGCGGAGAACGGGGGACACCCACTTGCTTGCTCACGTGCGCCTTCAACTCTGTGAGCTCCCGCTCGATCAGTACCCTCTTCTCGCATTCCTCTCTAGCCTGCGCGAGCGCTGTGGATGACGCGTGAGCGCACCGTTCCATATAAGCCTGTAGATACGCACCACTGTCAAGCAGGGCATCCCCCGACGCTGCGGAACTCCCCTCCCTCCTCTCGCGCTCACCCAGATGCACGTCCCGCGACAGCTTCGCCACCACCTCCTTCAGCTGCCAATTCTCCTCCCTCAAGCTCTCGCGCTCCGCCCGCGCCTGCTCCAGCTCCGCCTGCACGGTGCGCAGCTGCCCTCGCAGCCCGCCACACATGCCGCTCAGCTGCGTCGCGGCCGCGTACGCCTTGAGCATGTTCCCGCGCACCTCCGCCTCCGCCGCGCGCGCCGCGTCCGCCGCCTGTCGCTCCGCCTTCGCACCCGCGAGCGCCACTGCGAACTGCTTCTCGCAGTGCTGCGCGTGCGCCTTGACCTCGCCGAGCTCCCGCGCGAGGTGCGCCTCCGCGACGCGCGCGAGCTCTGCGAAGTGCTTCCCGAGCGAGCCGAACGTCACATGTGCGTGTTTCGCGGGGTCCCACTGGTTGAGGAGGCAGGCGGACCGGTTGTCGGACACGTTCTGCTGTGGCGGGGCTGCGTGTTGCTGTTCCTCAGGTGGTGCGGGGTTCGAAAGGTGGTCCGAAGGAGGGGATGCATGCGGCTGTGATGGGGTTGCCGGACCTGACACACGCCCAACCGTGGGTGTCATCGGAGGTCGGTTAGTCACCGGTGATTGAGGCGCGCTAGAGGCTGGAGTAGGCCTTTGTTGTATGGCTGGGGAGTCGGTAGTGCCACCCGGAACAAACGTCGGGGATGATTGCTGGCACTGTGCGCTGCCTCTCCTCTCGAGGTGCTCTCTGGGGGGAGGCTGTTGCATAACCATGCCATGGCTATGCTGAGGCTGGAGGTTGGGTTGGAGTCCAGGGCGGGTAGCCTGTCCGAATTCGGCCAGATAGCTATTATTCTGCGTGGGTCTTTGATCAGGCGCATGTATCTGTGTACGCTGATATTGCGCTGCAGTCTGCTGCCCTTGCCCCGGCGGTTGAGGTCGTGGGTGCGAAACGGGGTGACGTATGTGACACAATTGAGTTAAGGAGGCTGAATTGACACGTTGGCCGTACGTTGAAGGTGAACGTTCGTTGCCAAGATGCTCGAACGACCGTTTGGTATGCAGATAACTGCCGGAGGATGGAGAGGATATGTGTGCTTGAGCATATGCGGCCGGATGAGTGGATTGCGTTGAGGGACCTGCAACTATGATCTCTGGTGAGCGAAATTTCACTAAATCTGAAGGCGTTGTTGCCACACTTCATTGCTCCGCTGGCTGTCCTGAAGACACTCCGCGACAGAGGTTTTGTAACACGGGGTGTATGTGCGGTTCGCGAGATGACAGGCTGTTTTGGAAAGACAGGCGCGTAAATAACTTGCATTGACACTGTGTGCACATGAGGCAGTCTGCCATAAATGCAGGTTCAGCAGTGAGCCCAGTCACCGGAGGTCGGTTGTGCGTGATGATGGCGGCACGATTTAGGGGTGCGCCGGGCCTGCATGTATGCGCACATTTCCCTCACATGGCCCATCGAAGGGGGCCAAAGGAGCAAAGAAGCAACGCGATCGGAACGAAGTGCTCACCAGGATATTGATGGACGGTGGCTGTCGCGTATGCTCCTGATCGGTATTGAGGCGGACTCGCAGAAACGGGTGGTGTAGGCAACGCAGAACTTGTTGAGACAAAGCCAGTCGTGTTCAACCTTGGGAGAGGCGGGCCGCCCTGTGCTACTTGTTGAGGTGCCTGCATATAGACGGTTGAATTATCCAGAAATAGGGGGTAATGGGCGTCAACCACGTAGGGGTTTACTCGGCGCGTTATATACTGCCCCACAGCGATCTACGCGCACAAGGTCTCCGCGTTACTGATAGACTCGAGGGTGCGAAAGAGGATGATGATCGACGAGGAAAGGTGAAAAGTGGGGAAGGAATGACGGATGTCTGGATCAAACGACGACCCGTTTGCAGCGAGGTGCTCGGCACGCCGCTCGGCGACGGACGAAGGAACGTTGAAGGTGCAAGGCCGGCTAGGCTCAGTTAGACTGTGTAGTGGCGAGGCGAGGAAGATGGGGGTGAGGGCATGCTCGAGCTGCCGGGTGTTCGCTGAAGAGCGAGGGAAACGAAAGGAACTAACCCCGATTTGGGTCACAGTGACTGTGCTTCTAGCAAGTTCAGATCCAGATCTGACCTCCCTGCGCTCTGCCACTGATCCGGCGATCCCGCTCGATCCCCGCAGGTCCGCCCGACGTTCCGCCACATCCACTGGCACTCCCTGTCGCTCCGTGCCGCATCTCGGACGCACTCCCGCAGCGCGACTCCGCATAACCGTATCTGATTCTCCCGTGAATACCACCCATAGTCCGGAACGGGCCCGGCGCCTTAGCTGCGAATGTCAAAATGCGAAGTTGGTGTAGGTTCTGACTCGGAGTGGCGACCTCGAGAGATCCACTACTCCTCTGATAATGGCTTACGTCCTTTCACTTCCGGTAAGAAGCTTTCTGAGCGCACAAACGTCATGTCCTAGTACTAATACTTAATACTATCTTCTCATTTGCAACCCATCGAGTATGCATTACTTTATTTAGGCCGCAAAGCAAGTAATGTGAACGCTCATAGTGAGGGGGCATGTGCTCACTCTTCTTCCGTCCCTTACAGGGGTGACACTGTGCCCCATGAAGCCTTCGGTGAGTCAATTCTGACATGCAGGATGGACTGCAACATCCACATGCGCATTGCCGGCCTTTGAAGCTACCAGGACTGCCAGGAATGGGTATCACGCGTTGTGCTCTCCTGTTTCGCAGTGCGATTAACTGACGACCTGTCAGAGTTTTCGAGGTGCGGCGTCAAGTAGGAGCTGAGTAACTACCCTGAGGATCCATCCGCTGTGATGGCCTTCGCCTCGTTCACATTATTTAATGTTCAATTGTTGAACAGCGTGCGCATCCGAAGCTCTACAAGTCTCAGAAGCAGTGTTCACTATTCCCTCCAGGTCTTATCCGTCAGCACAACATCCTGAGTCCCAGTTTCTGGTGTAAGCTTTCCCAATCCTCGCAAAGTGCATCCCGAGGCCTTGCGGATTGATGTTCCGCTAGAGATTGCTGGTGAAGGGAAGTCGCCTTCACTACATGGTCAAAATGACTTTCAATTACTACGACAGTAATGCCCCAATATCATGCGGTGAAGAATGTACTCTTCTCATCATCGATTCTACGTTTCATATTCAATTCTGGTCGACAGGTACCGCGCTGCCATGGGTGTATCGCTTTCAAGCTGCTTCGTGCCCTTTCAGGCAAGATGTTGTACGACATGGGCCAGCATCTCTCACGCGCGTGTGAGGGAGATATGCACTTTATAGCATGTTTGCGGCCCTTTGCATCAAGAAATGCATTAGAAGCTAAGAGGCAGCGCCATGTGACTGGCTGCAACGAGATAAAACCGAGCTGAAGGCTCGGTCCTCACTAGCACTGGCAACCTTGTCGAACGTCGAAACGTTGACTCGGGACGATCTTGTACTCCGACTTCCCGTACTTTGTTGTCTTTCGAGCGCAGCCACAGCAATGCTAAGGTGGGCGGCATGCAGTTCAACCGCTGCTATGGCTGAATAATTGCAGACGTCGTACTCTTTGGTTCATTCTCGGCGGTATCGTTCTCGGCGCGATACTGATAGCGGCTCTCGTGCTGCCGGCGGTCCTCCCCGGAGCCCTCGGTGCAGTCGGGTTCACGGCCACGGGGGTGCAACTAGGTGCGCGAGATAGTGTTCTATGGTTAACAGCCTGTCGGAAAGCCAATAATACTGCGCTCACAGGCTCCGCCGCAGCCGCCATTCAGTCTGCGATCGGTCTGGTCACCGCGGGCTCTGCATTTGCGATGGCTCAATCAGTCACGATGGGCGGCGCGATTCCCCTGCTGTGGTCGCTGGGCGCTGCAGTCGCAGGTGGGATGCTGGGAGGCGCTTTCGGTGCCCTGTCTGCGTGGCTCACGACCATCATGGCCCCCTACGCCGTGCGTATGGTGCGTGGGGTTAGGACGACCGTGAACCGCGCGGTGCGTGGGGTAGGGCGTTTGGCTTCGTGGGTGAGGTCGAAGTTCTAATTTGAATGGTGGGGTCCTGGACAGCTGAGTATCTGAAGTGTGTCAGTCCGGACGATGATATCTTGACGATGGTATCGACGAACATCGTGTGCTCCTTGCAGATGCTATATTGAATGTTATGAGTTTGCACGCATTCATTGCTACCTATTGTCTGTCAGTCGCTAATTGCGAAAGTACGTTCGCGCCTGTCGTCTTCTGGACGGACATGTACAGAGGTTTGTCACCTCGTGGAGAGCGAACGACTTCCTGTGTATATATCACACCTAGAGTCGCTGTAAGGCGCATAGCCAACACCATGGGACCGATAGCCTCTGTTGATGTTTTGAAGTTGCGGCCTCAGCGACCACGCCCTAGCAAACAGACCAGCACTACTTGCACGAGAGTTCAACCCGGTCGACTGCCAATGCGTCGGCCAGATGTATAAATGTACCAGGCAGCGAACGGCCCATAGCCCAGTATATCACTTGCTATTAGAACCCACCAGCTGAAATATGATTACTATTTGATCTTAATCACATTTAATCCTGTCATACATCCTCGGCAAGCTTCCCACTGAGGGATACTGACGGCGACCTGAACACCATCTGATCAACAGAGCCCGCAGATGACTCCATTTTGTGAATGTCTTCGTCCGAGGGCTCGTGCTTCAGATGTACTGGTGTCTGCGCCACGCGATACATGCCCATGACCTCCGAGTGCGTCAGGTTTGTTGGTGTACCTCAGGCTCCTAGAACCAGCCGTCCATGGCGTTCTCGCTCCTCTACATGTCGATAGTTAGTGCAGTGCTTCGTCCGAGAGTGGAATGTTATACCTCACCCCGAAATGGAAAGTAGTGTAAATCCGAGGTTTATGCGACTAAACGCCATAGGACGGCTGGCCAAATATGTCCCCGAGCCATCCCCGAGCATTGGGCGTTCGTCCCCTCTAGCGCGACGAGGGAGGGCATTGTCACAGAAAGTGACTGGGTGCTACAGAATATTTTTCGGGGTCCTACTTCTGGGACCCTCCTCGCTGTGTCCACGCTCCGTACATTCTGGAAGACTGGAATCATCATCGTCTCGTGCCTACGTCTCATGGCAATACAATGGACCATCAAGCGTATACGTGATCTCGTTAGATTGAAGTTTCGAAAACGAGCATGTTATTTTCAAATCAAAGTCGGTCGAGCTTTGTATGAGAAGCAAAACAATGTTGTTGGGGTTGCTGTGACAGGCTCTGGAAAGACATTATCTTTCTGGATCCCACTGCTCATGGCACTAGAGGATGGGCTTGATAAAATGATTGTCATAGTGACACCGCTCAACCTCCTGGGCAAGCAAAATGTCGACCTCCTGGCGACGGCAGGCATCAGCGGTGTTGCAATTGATGCAAAGAATGCAAATAACGAGACATTCAAGGTAAGCATCCACACATACCTCCCGGTGTACCCTCCTTTGATTCGGACTACCACTTCTGGCAGGCTGTCGAGGCTGGAGATCATCGAGTTGTAGTAGTCAACCCGGAGATTGTGATGCAGGAGGGCGGACACTTCGAGAAGCTATGGAAGAAGCCATCATTCACATCTCGACTACTGTACATTGTGTTTGATGAAGGGCACTGTGTCAAGGAGTGGTCTTCATTCCGGACTCAGTACAAACATATAGGCAGCCTGTGCTATCTCATCCCAGAGACGATCCCATTCTATGTCGCATCAGCGACTCTACCATCACCGCTCCTCCTGGACGTTGCAGACATCCTCCATCTTCGTCCTGACCACACGACATACATTCTCCGCTCAAATGATCATCCCGATGTCCATCTCGCAGTCCGTAAAATGCAGTATGCAGCGGCATCATTCAAGGACTTAGACTGGCTCATTCCCAACTCATTCAAAGACTTCAAGGACGGTGATTCACCACCAAAGAAGTTCCTGATCTTCTTCGACAGCACAAAGGAAGCAGAGAAGGCCACAAAGTATCTCCAAGCACGTCTACCTGAGCCACTCCAGGACAAGATCAAGTGGTTCCACTCAATCATGTCACCAGAGTATCGCTCCGAAGAGTACGAAGCCCTCCGGAACAGTGATATCTGGGGTCTATGTGTCACGGATTCATTCGGCATGGTATGTGCAGGCAGCCACTTCGAACTCGTGTTTGGCTCATGACATACAGGGGTTGGACCTCCCGGATATCCAACTAATTGTCCAATGGAAGGTCCCAACAAGCCTCAATACCATATGGCAGCGGTTCGGCAGGGGTGCACGAGCAGACCAAGTAGAGGCTGATGCTGTGCTCATCACTGAGAAGCACTACTTTGATGATGAGCATGCAGAAAGGGACGCCCGCAATGCACAGAGACGGGCCAATGCAGCAAAAAGGAAGAAGAAACAGAAGGTTCCGGACTCACCATCCAAACGGCAGGCAATCGCTGATGCTGCAGACAAACCCGCTCGAGAGCAGCAGCCATCAACCTCAAATCCCGATGGACAAGCAGAACCACAGGGCCTAGATGACTCTGACGTTGAGGTAAATGATGCCCAGGATGATGGGGAAGAGGGTCTAGGGGCTGAGTCGGAGCAGCTGGTATCAGTGGAGGAGGCGAGAGTAGTAGACATCGACGAGCGCCGAGCCACCTACAACAAGCACGCCAGTCCGGGCACAAAGGTCACGACATCGCAGAGAGAGAAGGTACTGCACCCTGCAGTCGATGACTTCATCAATGCCATGGATCGCGGCTTCAAGTGTCGACAAAAGCCAATAGCATTGGCATACTCAAACGATGAGCGAGGTGAAGCATATAGGATTCTACGAAGTCATACAGGGAAACTGATTCTCACGCCTGTTCTCGCAGATTGGGACGACATAGACTGCGATCCTCCCACTGGCTGTACCCGCTGTGCTCCCAAGGTCTCCATCATTTGCTGCGATCTCTGCCATCCTGACGCTTTCGAATACCTCAAGCCTCTGCCAAAAGTCACGAAGGAGAAGGCAATGAAGAAATCAACAATCAAGAAGCATGAGCCCGGTAAAGTCGAACGGGAGCTACGCACAGCACTATTCAAATGGCGCGACACGAAATCGCTCGAGGTCTTTGGTCTCCCAGTCTTCCTCACTTACAGCGGCGATCTCTTCATGTCGGTTGATGTGATACAACGGGTCATTGATTGCGCCCATGCAGGCAAGCTGACCACCATCACGACTCTAAAGCATGAGCTCGAATGGAACCACGACTGGATTGAGAGTTATGGCAACACCTTGCTGGCCATAGTTGGACAGATATGCCCTCTACCTGCTTCCAATCCTGCTCCTCCGCTTGCCACCCGCGCCGACAACTCATCAGGAAATCAGGTTGTTGCAGCAGGGGGTGGCCAGGGCAGCAATACAGCAGGCCCCTCACGCAAATGGAAGCCCCCAACATGTTCGAGGTGTGGGCAGCAGGGACATAATGGTACGTATGCTTGTGATACAGCAAGAGCTCGAACACCTCCTGATTAATATGCAATAGCATGCAATTCACGGTGCCCACAGAACGGCCTGGGTTGCAGTGACACCGCGCCGTCTAACGAGAATACTGCCCCTCACTAATTCCTTCTCTAATGGCGACACTCTACACGTCGAGATCGCCATCTTCTCCATCCGCTTCTGCTTCAACATCGCCGTCCCCTATCTCCGCTATGTCTTCAAGCCCCACAGTCCTGTTCTTCATCGCCGCCACTAATTTGTGCATGCCCTCTGCCTTCGCATCCTTGATATTGTACTTTGATGTTCGGGGCTGTTGCTTGTGCAGCCCTATCTTCGCCATGTAAGTTGCCAACTTCTTGAATGTCTTGTCCATTTTTGGCTGAGAATGGCGATACGTTCGATGATTTAGGGCAAACATCTTCTCGAACGTCATGCGGATTGTCTTATATACCTCAATCAGCGCAGATTCTTTCAGAATCCGTGCCTTTGTACGATTCGAAAACCGTCCGCCGTGTATCCTCTAACATGCATCTCAGTACATAGCAAGCTAATGACGAAATGGATCAGCTGTACCTTAGTGTAGAGGTTATTATGCTCAACCCACCAGTCAATGGCGCGAAAATGGAAGGGTTTGCCGCTCGGATTGCACAAGATGTTCATACGGATTGCATGGCTGAGATTTTATGGTAAGCTATATTCCAGTCCTGTGGATGGACAAGTCACTTACCGTAACCTTTCAGGGTAAACAAAGTAAAGATCATGGAGGAACCAAATCATCTGGGTGGCGTATTTGTGTTTCCCACACCCCTTGAAGATGAAGACCCACGGCATGAAGCAAGTCTCCACACGCCCGATATCGCCAGTGTCCATTGCGTATGACAACTCTTCATAGTACATGAAGTACTGATCCTGTAGGAGAACATTTTCCTGCACCTCGTCACGGATCTCTGGAGGGCGGAAATGTAGGGTTGAATATGCCATGCCTGGCAGGTATGTTCGTACAAGTTTTCGAGTGATCCCCTCCACTTCGTCCCAGCTAGGTTTAGCCGCTGCCCATGACTCGAGGTTGGGGAACAGCCTTTCCAGCTTGCAGACCATTTCGCGCCAACAGTCCAGACGAGAGACGATCCCAACATGGCGTATCACCTCATGCATATACCGGAAGCTAGGCTTACTTCCAAACTTCCCCGTCTCTTTGGGACGAATCTCGGCTACCAACTTGAAAAGGCCAGTGTCGTCTGCCCTTCCTTGCTTCAGCTGAATGAAAATCTTCCAGATGGCATCTGCGCAGGCCATTTTGAGGTGGAATAGGCCTATCACGAAGATAACAAACACAAATCGAAGCCACGGTGTCTTCTCGACTCCTCGCGACACTTGCAAGCTCTGCACGCGCTCGCAAGTTGAGAGATCGCCGTGAACAAGGACTACATGATCGCCGATGTTCTCGACACCTCGGTCAACCGAATGATCCCCTATTGCGGCTTGTTTGCATAGGTTAGTGATCGCGTCTGCATTACCCTGGACTGTCGACTGATTGATGTCCATTGCCTCTGCAGGAACCTGCTTCGACTTCACAACGGGTATCTGCTCGACAACCTCTGGGTGCAAAAGATTCTGCTTGAAACAACGGAAGTATGCAGGGCCGTGCAAGATCAGATCATCGAGGAACTTCCAAAGTGCGAAACGTTCATGCCGATTCAAGTCGTCCCTTGACTCGACCGGGTCAGGATGTATTGTGAGTAGCTTCGTCCAATCGATTCCATTCGCTTTCGAGAAGTTGTCTGGGTTATTCTCTGACTTTTCCCAGAGCTGCCATGAACAGCGCAGATCATCCCGGGTAACACCGTGCTCGAGGCGAATGAACGTGCCAGATGTGAGGTGAAGTAGGTTGTCATGGGGCTGGTCTTCGGTGGGCACACCTTGTTTCAACTCAACATCAAAATTGTCATATGCGGGGGCCATCAAGAGCGTTCATCCAAGCTTCCGGATGGCGGATGAAGCCTGCTTCGACAGGTTCGAGACAGCGTAATCAATTGTGCTGCGGCTGACTGAGACACCAATCCGTGATAGCAGATCGACGACGGCCTCGGGAGCATGGCAGGAGTGTAGGAACAGCCCGACCATGACCTGCAAGGTGTTACATCGCTGATTGCTGCTTTGTAGCAAGATGCATGCGCAGACGACCTTTTTCTAAGGTAGAATTTATCCAGAATTAATTATTTACCAGATTGGCGGTGAGTATCCTTGACATACCATCATCTGGACTGACATTTGCTGCTTCTCTTCCTCCATAGGGTCAACTTCGTCAAGCTCTCCGAGAAGCTCGTCTTTTCCTGCCCGCGCTTCCATCTACGTCTCTTGGCCTTTCGCCGCTTGACTGCAGCACGATCGGCCGAGAGGAGCTCCCCCAGGAGTGCGCTGAGCAAGGGAGCACGAGTGTTAAGGTGAATGTCGATTCGCTTGACGTCAAATTGCTCTATCTGATCTTCGATCTGTTGAACTGCTACCGGTTCAGCTGTTAGCCAAACCAGCTTACCTGAGATCAGTTCATTTGTCCTGGTATGGTTAGCAGTTCATTTGTCCTGGTATGGTTAGCAGTTAGAATGTTCTACGTTGCTATAGAATCTAGTTACTATGGAATCGTTCTGGAACAGTGTTTCCATCAGATACATATCCAGAAGTAACACATCATTCTAGAAGATACACTTCTAGAATTCCTATGTACCATGGAGACGGGGATTCCCCATAGCCTTATCCTTTTCTCACGGTAGCTATGATACTATGTGGTCTGATTCCTATGATATGACTTCGCTTTTTTCATGTCATACAGATATGTCATG
>KV429157.1:11254-30713 GCA_001632345.1 Daedalea quercina L-15889
AGTGCTGCTGGTTGGCAGCGTTCAAGATCTTTGGCGCGGTGTCGGAGAACGAGATGAACTCGTCGTGATATGGGGACATATGGTGGCTTGCTCCGGAATCGTAGAGGTCAACATGAATGGATTGGGTCTCTGTGGCCACAGCCTTGGCAGGCGCAGCAGTACCATACACAGTGGGGTCGTCACCCTCCGTCGTACCACGCGCAACCACATCCACCCATCGCTGCACGAAGTCCTGCTCGGCAACTTGGCAGGCACTTGCTTCCGGCAGACTAGCAGCTGCCAGTCCATACGGCACTACTTCGCGCTGACGCACTAGCTCGCGAGTGCGTACGTTGAGCTCGTCGACGATGCGGCGGTGGTCCGGGACACATTCCGGAAAATCGTCCTCCGAGTCGGACGCAGCCTCGGTCGAAACCTCGTCGAGTAGGTCGCCCATTTCCGAGGCGGTCGAATCGGACACGGTCCGGAGCGACGGCATAGAGTCGCCAGACGCAGTCGAGACTTCGGTGAGTCCAGTACAGCCAGAGCGTGCATCCTCGTCCGCTGAATCGAACTTGAACACAGCTTCGTCGTCCGAGACATCCCGGTCGAAAGCGACGTACATGGACCAGGCACCTGCGATCTCATCAAGTGTCGCGGAAGCAGCAGTGGACGCAGCCGCGTTCGCGCTGCCGGCCTTCGATTTTGCCGTGGTCTGCTTCGACTGATTGGGCTTACCAGCGGCATTCGCAGGCTGCGCATCCTTCGCGCCATCCTGCTTCAGACTGGGGCACTGGTCCTGGCGATGACCCTTGCCTCTGCAGTTCCAACACACGCCCACAGGTCTCTGCGGTCCACCTCCGCGACCACGACCCTTCCCTCTCGGCTTCTCCGACGACAGCACACTGGCCGCAACGCCAGCGTCCTTCGCTTTCGCGGCCTTGGCCGCTCTGCCGCCCTGACGGCGATCCCATTCCTTGAGCACGATCTCGATCAGCAATTCGGCATCGAGGACGGGAGCTTCCTCAGCGGGCACGTCCGCGTCGGCTAACAACGGTGTGATGCCCGCATTCTGGAAACGACGGGCGAGCTTGGCGGTGGCGGAAATTTGGGAGATGAAGGTGGAGAGGTCATCAGGTAAGAAGTTGATAACGAGGGAGGCATACTCGGTGTCGCTGACGATGATGTCCATGGTCATCAAGTCCTCGTACTTCACCCGTAGATGGTCGAGTTTGGTGTGCAGGTTCGCACCGGGCGTGTACTGCATATTTAAGAACTGCGTGCGGAGGTTCGCGCGTAGGAGCATGGACTTCTGCGCGAACTCCTGCGTGATCACGTTCCAGATGGCGGCGGCGGTGCCCTTGCGGCGATGCTTCGTAAAGGTAATGTTGGGCAGCTTCTGCGTCAGGAGGTATCGGGCTAAATCCTCCTTCTCTTGCCAGCCATCGATCGCGGTCTGCTCAGCAGCCGTGGGGGCGTCCGCGTCGGCAGGCGTCGGGCAGGGTTTCGTTCCGTCAAAGTGTCCCCAGACCTTCTTCTGGCGGACAGCGATTTCGAAACGTTGCTGGAACGTCATCCAGTTCTTCCCGGTCGCGTCAAGCTTCTCGAAGGCCGAGCTAAAATCGGCAAGCGAGGATGTCATAGCGGCGGCGGTGGGCTACAACGGCGAAGCAGCGAGAGCGATTGGGAAGAGGGCAAATTTGTGAGTCTTTCAGCTAGAGCCAGGGCTCATAACCTATAGCAACAACAGGGGGCGAGAGCGTGCGTCTGTAGCGTAACAGACAACCTCAGTGCACGCTCGAGAGAGCAAAGACTAAGTATATTCAGCATACCTGTAGCATAACAGACGACTACAGGAGGATGTAAGCTACAGTGTGCGGGCAAGACAATAACATCGCACTTACCCTCAGTGCACGCTCGAGAGAGCAAAGACTGAGGGGCAAGTGCGGGCAGCGGCAGGTATATGTGACACTCGCTCGCGAGGGGCAAGGTACGGTAAGGAACAACAATGCTACCATAAAGGGTAATGATCCATGAGATACCAACGCAGTAAGGCGTCGGGGCGAATCAGAAGGAGCGACGCCCCGACGCAGTAAGGCGCGGCGCGGAAGGGCGGAACAGCGCACTGAACGAACGTGAACGTACGGGTATGTATCATAACCGGGACCGGAACGCGGCAGACGGAGCACGGATTGTCGTGCTCCAACAACTTTGCGAGAGTGTAAGTTCCTTGAGGGACAAGGAAGCTTACCGGTGCACTATGATAAGTACAGCTTCAGCCTAAGGGTTAAGCGTGGATACCTAAGTCAGCAACCGGCTGCTAGGACTCTCCAGAGTGGTTGGGCAAAGGACGCTGGTATCTGATGTAGATTTAACCAGGTTGAGCTGAGGGCTCTCCCTGTTATCCTACTAGTATATATACAACGGCGTCAAGTAGGAGTAATCAGGATTACGGTCGCTGAGTAAGAGGGGGAATGGGGACCCTGCCAGTCATAAGTCGGTGACTAAAGCAGTGCGAGGGAACGAGAACCACCAAGTATCGTACGAGATGGTAAATGGGTGAATAGGAATGGCGTCCGTATAACAATAGTGTGAGAGGGTAGGGCATAGGGTAACGGAGCGGGCTTCTGCTATCGGAGAGACGAAGGAGGTCCGAGGTTGGGCTCGGGAGGATAAGGAGAAGATATACCGGGATGAACCGGTATCAGCACGATAAAGAAGGGGGGAGGAGACACTCAACGAATATAGTACCCTTGTAACAGGTACTAGGAAGGGCTTGCTTACAATCAACAGCACCTGCAATTGTGTTTATAACAACAAATCTTTATTCACAACGTAAGAAATGATTACTTCACATGTTTATTACAGTTTCTTACATAGTGTTAATAAACGTTATTAACACGTGTTAAAAATACCCTCTGAGCGGTGAAGTTAATAAACACTGTGAGAAAGTCGCTGGCGATTTATTCACAGAACCCTATGCCCGTCCCCGCGTCCGCGGTTTCGAACTGTGGAAATCGGTCCCTGTCTTAAAATGCTAATACTTTGGTCACAGATCTTCCTGGAAAAGGTGCGCCTCATGCATCCTCCTACTCCGCGTCAAAGGCAAGGCATCTCACTTCGATGGAATGCCTTTGCGGGGCGAGCGGCGAGCTACTGCGATCCACGAACGCAGAGTGTGGTGTCAACCTGGCTCTGTCAACTGCAGAGTCGTAGCACTTGATTAATGTCGCCTCATCCGGAGTCTGACCCGAGAGGTAGTACCACCGGTGGGCGCTGTTGTACTGCACGCTGAACGAGCTACTCTCCCGGTCTGGGTAAATGAGGCGAACGGGGACGAGGTCGTGTTCAATGTCAAGGGAGCGCCAGTCTGCTACAGCCAGCGGCTTGTGCGCGACCGGGTGGTGAATGGGTCTCCAGACGTTGATGATGCGTACACGGCCTCGAAGGAGCCTATCAGCATCGTGGGGGAACTCGTGTCGTACTCGTCGAACCGCAGCATCAAATGTCTGGTCGACATGTACTCGTTCCTATCGGACCACATTCATATGTAGTCTTGATGCTGGGCCGATAACCTACCACAGGGCCACGATTTGGGCTCTTTTGTCCTATCTCCGTCTGTTTGGTTCTATGAAGTCTTAGTATCAAGCCCTCACACTTTTGGGCGCGAGTGCTAACCTGATCGTGTGGTCAAAGATGTGTATTCTCTCTGCCCCAGTTTCACGCTTGACGAGCTCCTCGACCTCTTGGTAGTAGGTCGTCCTGATACGCTGTTCGTCGTCAAAGTGACGCTCTATGCTGACATGCTCCACAAACTGAAAGCCGCTATTGTCCACGGTGAAATCGGACTCCCTGCCCCGCACATCATGGACTTGGACCGGGTATGCCTCGAGACCGAGGTTCTCGCTCGCAATTCCAGGCGGCGGATCGAGCACGTATTGATATGGCGCTTGATTATCAAGGGCACGGAAGTAATTGAGACTGGTCTCGATGTCGCAAGGTGTTTGCGCTGCGGGCATACGGAGCAGTAGGTGGCAGTGAAAGTGCAACGAGGCGTACGGGCGGTTTCTGAGTCCACGTTCCGAGCCACATTCAGCTGAATTGCCAATCTTCGATGGTCCAGCTTGTCGGCCCATTCCCGCGAGTAAGTTATTACCTTCGGTAACTTGAAGCGCGCTCAAAGCTTAAGGAACTCGATTTGCGCACTACTTGTTGATGTTCTCCAACCCCGTGCGCAATCACTTACCATCTTTTCTACGCGCATCTCAAGTGAGCAGGGGTAGCGCCACGTTCCATGAGACCCGCATTCACTCATGTTGACCATGAGGTTGAGGGGATGGTTTGTTGTATTATCTTCATTTCGGATAGGTGCCGACAGTAACAGGGGTAGCGGGCTGGCATCCTCCTGGCTTGGGCGAGGGTACGTTGCATTCATTCACGTTCCCTCTAGGGTCTCTTTTCTTGCTCGCGGTGCCCTACTAGCACGCGAATCCTCTTCCCTTCTGTCTACTCGTACCGGCTACTGTCCTAGCTACTGTCTTTTCAACCGATCGTCCCTTCTGCTGTACTAGAACAACACCCGTTACACGTCTTTCATCACGAACCACCATGCCTCCCAAACAACCGACACGCTCTAACACTTATTTGGGTAACTTATTCTGGAGACGGGGAAACGAACCTCCTAATGCTGACGGTAAGTCAAGTGCACCCAATCAACTGACATGAACACGAATTGATTCGTCCCCAGGAGACACCCAGAGTCTGTTGTCCAAGTCAGACGTCTCGAAACAAGCAGACGACCTCCAGAGCAAAGTAGGCGTGTTATATATTGATAATTCATTGGAACACGAACTGAAGACGATCACTCTTCCAGCTCGATGAGACAACATCGGTGCTTGATAACAAATCACGAACTATTGCTTCCCTCGAGGAGCGTGTCAAGACGCTCTCCTCATCCTTGGATGCGGCACAAGCGGAATCGAAGGATGCGAATGTAGCCTTGCAGGCTTCAGAGGAGGCGAAGGCGAAACTCCAAGTGGACCTGGCCAATGTCTTGAGGCGCTCTGACGAAGTGCGTCACGAGCATGTGGAGCAGTCCGCTCAGCTTGAGGAGGCCCATCGCCAGGTTTGTCGTGTTGTTCAACGGCCGGATACGTACTCACAGCTTGACTCTTAGGTCAATGAGGCCAAATCCGCGCTTGAGGCGGAACACGCTGCACGCCTCTCGGTGGAAGAACGCTTGAAGTCAATCGAGGGAGATTGCGACCAGCTCAGGACTCAGCGCGATCAAGTCCTGGAGATCATCCCGATCAAGGAAGCGGCACTCCAGAGCACGAACGAGCGACTGCAGAGCCTTGAATCAGAACTGAGCTCCATGCGTGACGAGCGAGACGAGCAATCTGATCGCGCGGCAGAGCTCGAACTCGAGCTATCCATCGTAACGAAGGAACGTGCGGAGCTGGACCGACGAAGTGACGACTACCTCTATCGCCTAAAGGCGCTCGAGGCAGAGGCGGAAAACACGGCGACCGCGATCGACGACCTGTCTGAGACTGTCCGAGCGAAGGACGCCGAGCTGCAGTTGGCAAGGGTGGAGGACCATAGACTCTCGGAGGAGCTCGACGCTACCCGTGTTGAGTCAGCCAGGAAGTCGATGCAGATTGACGAATTGGCGGCTGAGCTTGCGAAGACGTCTGATGCTCTCGACCATGCAGCGGCGCAAGCTCGCGTTGATGCCGAGGAGCACCTCCGCAAGCTCGACGATATCGAGAAGCGACACACAAAACAGTACACTGCGCTCGAAGAGCAGCTCGCAGAGTTGACTACGGAGCTCCAGGTACGTCCATACCTCGACCCCGTGTTCCGCTTTCTAAGCTGTGGTTCGACCAGACGCAAGACGAGAGTCACAGGCTCGAGCTCGAGGCTATCCATGCTTCGCATCAGGCCGAGTCTGAGGCGTTGACGACCGAACGTAACGAGCTCCAGCACCGATGCGACGAAGCTGTGCGCGAAGTCGAGGAGCTCCGTCAAGAGTACGAGCGAGTCGTCACCGAAGCGGAGTCTTTCAGAGTACAGTATGACGAGCAGGAGACGACACTCCAAGACCTGCACGCCGAGCTGTCCGAGGCGGAAGGCGCACTTTCGTCCGCACTGCGGGAGCTCGATACTGTCAAGACTCAGGTGGACGAGGCACGTCAGCGGACAGCAGAGATCGAACGAGCCAAGAGTGAGGTCATCGAAGGCCTGTCTGCCGACCTGGCACACGCCCGCGATGCACACGCTGCCCTTCGGGAGACGTTCCATGTCACCGATCGTCATGCAAAGGAGCTAGAGAACACCGCTCGTGCTCTCCAGGACGAGGTTCGGCAACTCCATGCCGCGCACCAGGACGAGCTGTCCGACTTGCTTGTCGATAAGGCGGACTCGCAACGTAAGTTGGACGCTGCATACGCGAGGATTGCGGAACTCGACCAAGCGGTCGAGGCGGGCGGCGCCAAGGTCGCACAGCTGCAGAGTGAGTGCGATCAGGCCAAGGCACGCATCACTCATCAATACAACGTTCTGAAGGAGAAGGAAGAAGCATACGCAGAATGCAAGGCAGCGCTATCCCAGTCGCTGTCCAGAGCCAAAGCGCTGCAGGCGGAGCTCGACGCAATGCGTCACAAGAATCTAGCTCAAGAGAAAGAGAAAGATCAAACGATCGTGCGGCTTTCCTCCGAGCTCTCGCAGTCAATCGAGCAGGTCAAGGCGCTCAAGGAGGAGCTGGACGCCGCTCGACCACGCCTCTCCGCGGCCGACGAGAAGGATCAGGAGATCGTGCGGCTGTCGAAGGAGCTCGCAGATGTTCGCGAGGCCCGCAACGCGCTGACCCAGAAGCTCAACACGAGCAACGAGCAGGCCCGGCGCCAGCTCCAGCAGGCAGACGAGGGCAACAAGAAGCGCGCGGACGAGGTCCACCAGCTCCGCACGTCCCACCAGGCCGCGATCAACGAGCTCCACGGCAAGCATAGGACCACGCTCCAGCAGCAGGTAAAGCAGTCCCTCCAGGAAATCGAGAAACGAGATGCTGAGCTCCGCGCTGTCCGTTCCGACCTTGCTGCCGCCAAAGCAGCTCTTGCATCGGCTCAACAACAAGTCAACACCCTAAACACGACGCTCGAGAGCCGCGAGCACAGTGCGGGCGCGCTGGAACGCACCCAGGAGGGCGTGATAGCTGAGCTACACACGGGATACAAGAGGCAGATCGCCGCCCTGGTGGCGGAGAAGGAGGAGATGATGCACCGCTACAATGTCCACGTCCGCGAGCTCCAGGCAGAACAGGTTCGGCTTGTACTCGTGGCGAAGCGGAAACAGCGCGTTGGCACGGGCCTGGCTGGTGTGGCTGGAGCGTTGACCGGTATCGTTGCCGCCGTTGCCTTTTCATGACTCCCTAAGCCCAGACGCATCACTCGGACCTAGCACGATTAAGTTATTAGCATCATCATCACAGCAGCATTGCACATACATAATTGCAACGATCCGTTTATGACGTGTCACGAAAGTCCTGTAAATAACGATAGTGACTATAGCATGTATGTATGATACAACGGTGATTCTAATACGGTAGATATGTTGACGCAGCTCTAAAGGATACAAACTCCACTGCTTACAGCTTACACTCGCGAGTGGCAGTCTACCTCTTGCGGGGGACCTTGGCGTTCGTTGCTCGACCCACGGAACCATTCGTCTGATCAGCCTCGAGCTTGCGTTTCTTCACAGATGCACTTGCAGAGGGACGTGACGTGTTCGTCCTCGGGGTCTTCTGTTGCGCAGGCTCAAATTCGTCCTGCAACCAAATCAGCACTCGCATCAACGTTCAGTTCAGTAAAGAAACCCACATCACGGCCCATTGCAAGCTCATCCGTATCGTCCTCGTCATCAGGCTCTGCGACATATCGAGACCGTTGACTTGGGGGATAGTCTTCCTCCTCGTCCTCATCCTCGATCACCCGCCTAGCCTGCGACTGCCTTCGCCCCGTAGACTGCCGCCCGTTCCTCCGCTTCCGCGCCGGGCGCTCCTCTTCGGGTACGTACGGCGTGCCCGACGCGTCCGACTCCAGATCTGCCTCTGAATCTTCCTCTTCCTTTATCGGCACGGAGATGACCGCCTGCACACGGCGCACGACGCGCTGCTGAGTGGCGGAGCCGGACGGCTCTGGAAGCGGAGGTGGATGAGTGTTCCGCGCGGCGCGCGAGGTTGACGTCGCGCGGGGCGTCTTGGATGTGCGTGGCGTCTTGGCGGCCGAGACGGGGTGCTCCGCTGCCTGTGACTTGTGCTTGGGCGTGCGAGGCAGTGGAGAGTCGACAGGGCGGTCGGCTTGCGAGACTGGTTTGGACGCGGTCTGTGCTGGTCTACTTCTCCGAACTGGGGGCGGAGAGTCGTCTTCTGGCGTCTGCGCTGGAGATACCGGTCGTTTAGCGGCAGGCAAGGCAATAGATGTGGTCGAGCCACGCTTCGTAGACGAGCTGGATGGTTTAAAAAGGTCTGGGTATGGTGACCTGGAGACGAGAGCACCCATCGCAGCGTTGGCTTGTGTATTGTACTGTCGCAAATCTGAACATCAATGCTACAGTAAGCGCTCCCGGTACACTTCACGCACCGCAAGCTGTTCAGCGACAAGCTCGTCCATCCGGGATGACAACCGACATCGTTCCTGGTCAGCGCGTAGGCAGCGGTCCTTCCAGTCGGCAACCTCTTCCCTCGATGCCTCTTCCAGCTTTGCGAATTGTGCCTTCCACTGCGCAGACTCGGCGCGCAAGTGGGCTATTGTCTCCGCCTGGTGCTTGATCTATAAGGGCCATAAGTATGCGCAGAGGGTACAGAAGCACGCAAACCACCTTCAGCTCAGCTTTGTCCACCTGCAGTTACCCAGTGAGCCCCAATGGCTTCAATATTAATCCGATGATGCGCACCGACGCCCTCCATGCTTCTTCCCGACGTTCCCACTCCTTCTCTTCGACTCTCAAGTCGCGCAGTGTTTTCATAGCTTCATCGCGCTCACGACGCGCCTCCGCGGCCTCCACGTTGGCGCGTGCAACATCCGACCTGGCTTGCTCCTCAACGGTAGCGAGCTGAGCAATCTTTGAGACAATTGAACGCAATCGAGACGATGTTGGAAGCTTACAGCGAGGTTTGCAGCTTTCGAGAGCGAGTTGAGTGCGTCGGAGATGATGGAAGACGGTGTAGGTGGCATCGCGGTAAATCAGGAACTTCAACGTAACAAAGGATCACGGTAGGGCTAGGGCAGCCACACTAACCGCGCTGCAGTCAAATTCATTTTGATTTTCGTGCCAAGCCGACATAAGTAGCCTAAGTATGTATGTACTTCTGAACTGGCATTTCATGCTCCTGGCTTGCTTCACTCGCATAGCTTCGAGACGTAAATCATCCACTACACCTCTGTTTGCGACAGCTTCTAGCATGTCTGCATCCATACCAAGAGACGTCCGCGAATTCCTGGATGATTACCCCGACAATGGCGACGACCAGACGCGTTCAGACAACCTACTGTTTTACTCCAATAAGCTGCGTTGTCGACCGGATAATCTCTACATCGACGATCTACACAAACAGTAAGCACTCACGCGAGTTAGCATGTGTGTAGATGAGCTCATTGTAATCGTCCTTGCACCTAGATGGCGTGGCGATTATGCAAAGCTGGAATACAAGCATGGTTTCATTCAGTGGCTGTATGTGCTTTGAAGTCCTCTTTCACTCAGATTGTCGGATGAATAGAGAAGGCATCGTTCCTCTAGCTTCCCCATCCCAGAGTATGGGATGAACTACGAGTCTCAGCCTCTGCAGCGACACGAGGCAGAAAACATGAAGGCCGATGAGACCATCATAGAGCGAGTTCTGCGCTCATATCGGTTGATATTAGACTTTTACGGGATGCGTCTCGAAGACAGCGAGACGGGCCTCCTGGCGAGGTCTGATAAGAGCTACAAAGACCGCTATAGAAACCTTACTCGTGAGTCTCATGCTGCTTTAGCCTACCAGCCAGACGCGATCAGAGTTATAGGTTCATCACACAACTACCTCCGCATCTCTAGGATACTCAAATGCCTCTCCATCCTTGGGCTGGAGCGACTCAATGCAGGCTTTCTCCTCTTCGTCCTGACGGAGCAGAGCGAGCACGGTGAATTGAACACCCCAAGCATTCGGAGCAGTATGGATCGGTGGTGGGCAAACTGCGTCCGAAACGATCAAGAGAGGAAGTGGATTAGCGAGATGGTACAGAACGTGCGGGCGGGAGATCGTGGCGCGTTCACAAGAGAGACGTACGCGCGAGTATTGCAGAGACGGAAAGAGACGGGCAAACTGGCAGAGGTCACTGTGACTGATTTGGATCAATAGGTGAGTTGAGTATGCATGATCAGAGCGGGACAATATGGGGAAGTACTGGGTGGGTGCAATAGATCTAGAGATGTATTCATATATAGCACTGGCGATCAGATCTCCTTCTGTCGGTCTTCGCTCTCAGCCAATAGCTGCAGTTTGGCTATCAAAGACTGCTGCCTGCTCTCAACAAAGCGGGGGCTGACTGCTGCTAGCAGGTCCTCCAGGCTCTCAAATGTCCCACCGCGGCATTCATCGCCGTCCGCAATCTGCACGTAAAGCATAAGACCCGTTTTGTATATGGAAAACCACATTACGCACACTATATCCATCTGTTGTCAGTAGCACCGTTACCACGTTCTCCTCGAGGAGCACAACGCGTGCTTTCGCCTCGTGAGGCGATGTGCGCAGAATTCCATAGTGAGAGATTCCGAACGAGTGTTCCTTCAGCGCGTTCAAGAGCTCGCCACCGGGGAAGGCATCAGGGAGCGAATGTGGAGAACCTGACACAGATGAAGACGGCGCGACTGTTTGCTGACAGTCCATCCGTGCTTGGGGCTACAGCAACGAAGGGCAGTGAGGCATCGATGGAGAAGGACACAAATGAAGGAGGCCGCCGGATAGTTACCGGATAGTAGAACTCGAGTAGAACAGCCCATGTTAGTCTCCGTTGCATACCATAAGAGCCGGCGAGCGTCTTTTATGAGCCCATGTACGACTTGCTGAGACGCTGTTGGGCGCTCAATTAAATATTAAATACTTAACGCGCGCATTACACCGCTGTGGGCCTGTGGCCAGTCTGTGGCGGCACTGCACGAATCGGCCTCATCCCTCTCCCGACCTTGCGCTTCCTCTACGCCGACCCTTTATTCTCCGGGAAAAATAACAGATTTAGGTTGTTATATATATTACAGGTCTTCGCTGTAGCATACAGTTTCCCGGTGACCTTACAGCAAGCTGGTTGAGACTGACAACCTGTAATCCATTCGTACTCCTGTTCACACCGTCACGATGGACGTCGTCAAAGCTGTGGAGACATACATCACGAAGCTCATCTCTGAGCCTCAGACGATGAAGGTGCTTATGTTGGATGGTCATACGGTACGCGTCGAGGCCTTCATCTGTGTTCGCCTGATTCGACATTCCTTCGCTAGACACCCATCGTCTCCTTAGCAGTGACGCAGTCGACATTGCTCTCACATCAGGTGTACCTTACGGACAAGATCGACAACAAAAAGCGTGACCGGATGCCGCACATGAAGTGCGTGTGCTTCCTGCAGACGAGCGAGGACAGTCTCGAGGCCTTGGAGGCGGAGCTGCGCGAGCCAAAATACGGCGAATACTACCTGTGTGGGTGAATCGCGTCTTGCGTTTCCTGTGCGCAGTTCCTGAAGCCGCCACCCCGGTAACAGACTTCAGCAACATCCTCAGCAAGACAACCATTGAGCGGCTCGCGGACGCGGACGAGTACGAGGTCGTGCGGGAGGTGCAGGTGGGTGCAGCGCATCTCGATCACGGTGTATCGCCTGATACATAGACAAGGAATACTTTGCAGACTACGCGCCCATCCTCCCGTCCCTCTTCTCCCTTAACCACATGCCCAATGCTTCATGCCCACTGTATGGCACGTCGCCAAATTCTTGGGACCCGAAAGCTCTCGAGCGCGCTGTGCAGGGTGTGACGGCGGTCTTGTTGAGCTTGAAGAAGAAACCGGTGATTCGGTATGAGCGCTCGAGCCCAATGGCGAAGAAGCTAGGCGTGGAGATCCAGGTGAGCATGCTAGATAGCACGGTCGTAATTATGAGCGCTGAATAGGATATGCAGCACAGAATGCAGTCTGAATCGGCTTTGTTTGACTTCAGGCTGACCCAAGTGCCTCCACTTCTCCTCATTCTGGACCGGAGAAACGATCCCGTGACTCCTTTGCTGTCGCAGTGGACATACCAGGCCATGGTGCATGAACTCTTGGGCGTACAGAACGGTCGTGTAGACCTCAGCTTTGTGCCCGACATTCGACCAGAGTTAAAGGTCCGTGACCAACCTTTGCACGTGCGTCGACTGACAACCGAGACTGACGCAGGAAGTTACCCTTACGCCCTCCACCGACCCATTCTTCCAAGCCCACCACCTTGCCACGTTCGGCGACCTCGGTACTTCCCTCAAAGCCTACGTACAGTCCTACCAGTCGCACTCGCTTGCGCACAATCCCCAGTCAATCAACTCGATTAGTGATATGAAGCGCTTCGTCGAGGAGTACCCCGAGTTTCGCAAGCTCGGCGGGAACGTCAGCAAGCACGTCGCCCTCGTGGGTGAGCTCAGTCGGCTGGTTGAGCGCGACAAGCTGCTAGAACTCGGAGAGGTTGAGCAGGGGCTGGCGACTGGATCCGGTGCGGACCTCAGGGTGGGTTTTCTTGAAGTTACGTCGCTGGCAAGTTACTGAGTTGGGGCCTTGGATGTAGAGTGTGCAGGCACTCATCACCAACCCGGCGATCCAGCCTTGGAACAAGCTGCGACTGGTAGTACTATACGCCCTCCGATATCAAAAGTCCCAGGCGAACAACGTAGCCTCGCTCATAAACCTGATGCTCGAGAACGGTGTTAGCCGGGAAGACGCCAAGGTATACCGCCGCATGCTCTGATATGTGTGAGCGCTGACATTCGAGACGCAATGCGTGATGCGCTCCTCCAGCTCGTGTATGTTATCCTGAACATCGCTGGTTCGGACCAGCGACAAGATGACTTGTTTTCTGCTGAGTCGCTCTTCGCCAAGGGCCGCTCGGCTTTGAAAGGCTTGAAGGGCGTAGAGAATGTGTACATGCAGCACCAGCCGCATCTAGCTGAGACGCTCGAGGACTTGTTCAGAGGCCGCCTGAGAGATACTAGTCACCCTTTCCTTGATGGGGCAGGCCCCAACGCTACCCTACAAAAGTGTGTGCTTCGACCTCGCGCGGGGATAATTCATGAGCTGACATCGAAATTGATTCATGTTAGACCACAGGATGTGATCATATTCATGATCGGCGGTACTACCTACGCAGAAGCCCGTGTCGTCGCACTGCTTAACCAAGAGTCGGCGCAAGGTGGCGCATCCTCCGCCGCAGGCACACGCTTGCTCCTCGGAGGCACATGCGTACACAATTCGTCCAGGTAAGTCATACACAGCCCTTAGAACGCGGTCAACTCTCATCTCCACCTGCGATAGCTTCGTGGAGATGATCCGCTCAGCGGCGATCAACTTCCCCGCGTCGGTGTACGAGCCTCCGCCGGGAAGCTCTAGCACGATGCCTGCCTTGAACCTCAACCTTGGGGGCGTTAACGTGAGCTTGGGTGGGCCGGCTGGCACGGGTGTTTATAGGACAAGTGGGGAGGGCGTGAGCTTACAGGCGGACGGTATCAAGGACGGTGTGAAGAACCTCTTCGGGAAGGTGCGGCAGGGTGTGGATCGCATAGCATCGCAGGAACTGCGGTAGTTCGGTCGCTCTGTCTTTTTATAGTGTAGTACGGACATATGCTTATTCGAGGATGATTCCACAAAGCATATTCGGGAGAGGATTGAATTCTGTGCGTGAGTCTGCCAGTCTGGAGGAATCGAGAGTCGAAAAGCACGTGCCGACGCGTCGCGAGAACCAGACACGTATACAGTGCATGCTCCCAAGCGCACCTCACATCTCACCACCACTCTTCATTGTCGTTTACTATTCGTTCTCCCGCTGCAGGGGCTACTGGCTTTTCCTCTGGGACTTTGGCTCGGTCACCGGTTTATTTGTTTGACGGACGCATCCCGGATTTGACATGCCGGCGAAAGGGCTATTCAGCTCGCTGAAAGGCATCGACGCCTTTGGCAAGGTTCGTTTCATCGAGCTCATGGTTTTGCTGGTGTTCTGATGTTGTGAACAGACCACAGACGATGTCAAGGTCAAGACACGTACTGGTGCCTTCTGTGAGCCGTTTCGTGCGCCCTCAGGTCGCATTGTGAGCTGAATTTTCGCAGTGACCATCGTTTCGGCCGCTATCATCCTCGCTTTCACAACGATCGAGTTCTTCGACTATAGGAGGGTCAATATTGACACGTCTATCTTGGTCGACAAGAGTCGTGGAGAGAAGCTGAATGTGCGGATGAATATCACGTTCCCGAGGGTACCGTGCTACTGTGAGTATAACTTCAATTCGTGTCCTGGCTCTTTTCAATCCGTGAGGAAATCGCGTCTCATACGTTGATACTCCGCGTTGTTCTTTGGCTTGGGATTACTTGCCTATTTCATTGGATAACTGGAAGCTGCTTGAAGCAGAGGCATCCGAGAGTGTACCGCTGCGTTGCACAGCCCTCGTATTACTCTCTTGCATCTGCCAGTCATCTCGGCATGGTCATCGCTTTTGAGTCGGTGAAGCGATTAGCTCCCGTCTTGTGCGGCTTCACTTCTTACGATTGCCAGACTACCAGGTGCGCGATGCCGTCTGGAACCCTATTTGTGGCTGTGCATGGACTGCGTCACGGTCTGTGTGCCACTCTCGAAGTGTGAGGACCTGTCGAGTTTTACGGTCGCCATGGCTAGAGGATGTCTAGTTGTACAAAGAGACAAAGTTGTGTGGGATGATGGCGACGTATCACTACACGCCAATGCGTGCAGTAGACTATGTGGCTATGACTTGTCTATTTGTTTTGATCACATTTGTCGTTAGACCCCTTGATTGTTTGATTCTTAGAACTGTGGTGACTAACACTTATGTGCAGTGCTCAGCCTTGACGTGATGGACATCTCGGGCGAGACTCAGACTGACATATCACATAACATCGTGAAGACACGGCTGAACCAGAAAGGCGAACCTCTACAAGCTCTGGCTGCAAGCAACGAACTCCGCAATGATCTCGACAAGATCAATGAGCAGCGCGGTGAGAACTACTGCGGGTCGTGCTTCGGCGGCAAGCCTCCAGAGAGCGGGTGCTGCAACACGTGTGAGTCTGTACGGCAGGCATACCTCGACAGGGGATGGAGCTTCAACCGGCCCGATTCGATCGAACAGGTAAGATAGGTTTCCTGCTCGCTCCACGTGCGTTCCTTGATGCGTTGTCTACAGTGTGTAAGCGAAGGATGGTCAGACAAACTGAAAGAGCAGGCCGACGAGGGCTGTAATATCTCGGGCAAGGTGCGCGTGAACAAAGTTGTGGGCAATATCCATCTCTCGCCGGGGCGCTCGTTCCGCACCGCGGCGCAGAACATCTACGATCTTGTGCCGTACCTTCGCGACGACAAGAACCGCCATGATTTTACGCACGTCATCCACGAGTTCGGGTTTGAGAGCGATCAGGAGCGTGACCGTCAGCGCCAGCGCGAGTTCAAGGCTAGATTCGGCATCGAGGGAAACCCGCTCGATAGGACGACGAAGAGGGTAAGCGCGATGGCCGGCATCCGACGAGAGGTGGATGTTGATTACGCTGCGAGCAGACCTCGAAGCAACAATACATGTTCCAGTACTTCTTGAAGGTCGTCTCCACACAGTTCAACTTGTTAGACAAACGAGTGGTACGCCCGAGTTTGGTTTGGGGCGTTTTTATGCATGCTGACGATCATTTCGCTGCGATTAGTACAAGACGCATCAATACAGCGTCACCAACTTTGAGCGGGACTTGTCGAAGGGGCAGCAAGAAGATAACAAGGAGGGAACGCACGTCGCGCACACCTCCGCTGGTATCCCAGGTGCGCGTATACGCGCGAATCGCGTGCCTGAACACGCTGACCCTCATCCCAGGCGTATTCCTCAATTACGATATCTCGCCGATCCTCATCGTCCAGGACGAGACGCGCCAGTCGTTCGCACACTTCCTCACTTCGTACGTGATCTCTGTAGCTCATTCTCAGCCCGATATACTAACGGCGACGGCGACGACGACGACACAGGACGTGCGCGATTGTCGGTGGTGTGCTCACGGTGGCGTCACTCATCGACAGTGTGCTCTTCTCCGCGACGCGGGCGCTGAAGCAGCATGGATCCGGGGCGCATCAGGGGTACTCCAACGGGAAGCTCATGTAATTCATATCACTGTCGTTTGTCTTTATGCATCGTATTTGGGACGGGCTGAGTCGTGATTGCCTGCCTGTTCTGATGATGCTAGTCTTCATTCGGTAAGGCGGGATGTGAAGAGAGGTGCACAACACGTATCGTGCTCGGGGGTATATGGCTGAAATTCACGAAGGCGGATTACGGCCAAGGTGAGAATCGTTCCTCTCATCCTTTGACTTCTTGCTGATCCTCTATCGGTATCACAATACTCGAGAACTGTATATCCTACCAGCAAGATGGATCCACTCAAAATCTTAGTCTGTGACAAGCCGCCGGGAACGTTTGCGTGTGAAGGTAGAAGGCACCGAGAACATGCGGCAGATCCTAACGCCATTTCCGCCGGATGCCTGTCGTGGCAGTGAAACTAACACGAGCACTTCATATCTAACACGCCTCTCGCAGCAGGACCCTCGGCAGGCGTGTGTTTTCCCATGGCTACTCAGGCTCCGAGAAGCATAGATACATGTGAGGGCTGCACGTCTGAGTAGCACGCACCGCGTTGAAGGCGCAACTGCGCACTGGTCACTGCATGAGAATGCATGCAGGTGTGCTCTTCACTCCAGTCCGTAGATATAGCCAGGAGGAAACAATGCAAAGAACTCCTATCACTCCAGGCGCTGCTTTGACGCAACCACACGTCCGTTCCTCTATCACTTACTTCCTTTGAACGATGCTAGCATCCCGACAAGTCAGACCCGCCGCTGCCAACGCGCGCCCGTCGCCGCTATGGCGATTCAGCTCGAGTATGGTGGGCATGCTCAAGACTCAGGCGACAACCGAGTCGTATACAACAACAGGTATGTTATTCCCCGATTGCAGCAATATGTAACGTCTTACTCATGCACCCGTGTCAGAGACGGACAAACCCCTGAGCGAAAGCCCCAAAGGTTCTGTTGCATCCCTGCCCGTCGTTGACAACGGCGAGGAGACTAAGGTCGCAGAGACTTTGCGCCGCAAGGTAGAGACTCACACATAGCTGATTACAGTCACGGTCTGCTGACCATCGAGCTAGCTCGACGATGCGAACACAGCATTGGCCGCCAAGGATAAGTCGGTCACGTCTTTGGAGGGCCGCGTCAAGGACTTGAATGCATCGTTGGAGGCCACTCAGGCTGAAGCCGACAAGCACCAGTCGGCTCTGTCCGCCTCAGAGGAGGCGAAAGATGCACTGGAGAAAGAGCGATCTGAGCTGCAGACGCGTATAGACGCAGAAGAGCGTGAGCTGGAGCAGCATCGGATCGAGCTGGATGCGACCCGTCGCGAGGTATGATCAATGTCGTCTCTCGTGCTCGATCACTTCTGACAACCCCTTCACAGCTCGAGGGTGCCAAGTTGTCCCTGGCAGAGCGCATTGCAGAACTCGATGCCGAGCGAAATCACCGCTTGACGGTCGAGTCTGAACTGAAGAGTGTGCAACTCGAGTGCGAGGTTCTGCAGGAGGCTCACGCCCAGGCACAATCTGAGGCGGAGACTAAGACAGCAGACTTAGAAGAGCTGACGACCCGCATCGAGGCCCTGGAGGCGAAATTCGCTGCCCTTCATGCCGAGCAAGAGGAGAAGTCGGCGCGGGTGGACGAGCTCGAACGACAACTCATGGAGGCACAGGTCTCGTACGAGCAGTGCATCGTTGAGCGCGATGTTGCAGTGGATCGTGCTCGGACTCTTGAGCAGCGCCTCGCTGAAGCGACGTTGGCGTTGCAGCAAGCGGTCGAGGAGGTCGGCAAGAAGGAGGGAGCAATCCGCATTGCGCAGGAGGCATCTTCCTCGCTAGCCAAGCAACTGCAGGCCGCTCGCTCGAAGGCAGAAAAGAGCGACGCGGTCAACCACTTCCTGGAGATCGAGATCCAAGGGCTGCGCTCACAGCTGGAGGAGTCCCGCCAGCGGACGGAAGACGCAGAACGCGCTTTGGACGATGCACGGCGGCGGACGGGCTTAGACAAGCAAGTTAATGATGCAGCGAACATGCGCCTCCGAAACGAGCTTGCGAACGCGCGCGTTGCGTACGCGACTGTCCGTGAGCAGTTCCAGGTCCTGGGACGCCATGCGACTGACCTCGAGGCCGCAGCGCGGAGACACATGCAGGAGACGGGCTGTTGCATACAATGACTGCGCAAGCGCAGAGATTTATGACATATGAGGGCAATATTTAACATTTGTTCGTAGCACCAGCGGATAGTCTTCTATGTAGATCACGCAAACCTTGAATTCGGTAGCCCACGCATTGAGCTTGAGTCTAAATTGGTCTATATGGGACTTCACGAACATGATGGCTTTGTACAGAGCGTAGGCGGACGAATAAGGTGTATCGTCGAGTGAGACACGGTTTGGGGCAAGGGGAGCAGAGGGAGAAGAGGTGAGTAGTGAACGATAATAATCGAGCCGAATGGGAAGCCTACTATGATAAGCCTGGAGCTCATCTCACCTACCTCTACTACTACTAGTAGTAGGCTAACAAAGTTGGGTTTCCTACGTGATGTGAATGTTAACTCCAGCATGATAATAACGAATCATAGGCGTAACCGCATCTGGATTGTGGTACTATCCATGTTATATGTACGTAGCGGCGAGATGAATGCCAGTGTAATGCAGCGACGTACTAATGACTCGGACATAGGCACGGACCACGAGAATACAAGGTGGTGTGAAAAAATTTGTCGTGGCTATCCCAGATTGTGCAAGTGGCTGGCCGCTGCACCATTAAGCAGCCAGGGTGATTCGGAGCGGCGCGTCTGGCTTAGACTCCAGAACAACTGCCAGTCCAGTACAGTGTACCGGCACTCCTTTTCACACTGGAATGGATCTACGCGATAGGTGACTCTGCCTGGGACGAGGCGTCAGTATATCAAGCTATAGAGAATAGGAACTACCTCAAGATGTACCTGGAGGTATATGATTGGCAACAGATTACGTGTACGCGGTGATGTTTAAATATATGTCGCCGGAGAGCAATTGTGGCTGAAGACCGCTCCTTTTCACACCGTTACTAATAGTGACTATGCGTGACACTTCGTGACATTCTGCCAGGCGCGTGATTGTGAGTGC
>KV429158.1:0-35548 GCA_001632345.1 Daedalea quercina L-15889
GGAGCGGTGGCGGGCAAGATAGGCAGCGCGCGATCTCCTTCCGCATTTGGCGGTAGCCACCAGATGCTATCGGGCGATCGGCCGCGGAGAGGCTCACGTAGGGGGTGGGAGCGCCCACCGGGGAGAGGGCCGGGACGGTCGGGACCTACCGGGAAGAGGCACGCAGACTTTGCCTAAGTCTGAAGTTTGGGCGAAGGTTTAACGGAGGGTAACACGGGCGCGGTGAATGAAGCCTAGATAGGCCGGGCGCGTGGGATCATTCGACACGCCTATTTGATGGGCTAGTGTGGGAACCGCAGGTGGGTGGACAAGGTCCGCGTCGCGTGGGGTCACAGGTGTATGTCACAGACGGGCGTTACACAACGCGTTGAGATCACGAGCGAGCTGTTGTTTCGGGCGCTAAGGGTCGTTGAGGATTCCCGCCGCGCCTCGTTCCTGCACGCCGCCTTCGTCCACCCCGCCCCGTCGCATACACGTCGCCCAACGGCCCTTTCTTGCATAGATCGTTGCAGGGCCAACTTTTCTCTGCACCGTCGACGCGCGACCTTCAATGGCAGCTCTCGTCCGCAACCCGTTGTCCATGCGACCCCATTCTCAACACCATTCAGTCGCCCTCTCGCCGTACCAGGGCACTGCGATGTCGAGGAAGGCATCAGGGAGCAGCAAGAGAGCGAGATCCCCCGAACCAAGCAAAGACGGAGATGCATCGCAAAGCATGAAACGCTTGAAGGCCACAGTCGCACCCCAGCCTCCGGCACCGACTGCTCGTGAGGATCTCCGGGAAGAGGCACGAAGAGAAAAGGAACGCAAGCGCGCCGAGCGCGAAGACGAGTTTAGGATCAAGTATACCCGTGCGTTTCCCAATTGGACATTTCACTTCGACTTGGATACTATGAACCCCGATGTGGCGGCTCTTAAGGATACCCTGGAACGACGCTTGAGGCAGATGGGTGCAGTGAGTGATTACGTCCAGCTTGATATGATGGGTCGACGTTGAACTCTACACCCTTCACTATAGGCAGTCGAGGACTTCTTCTCGAGAGACATCACTCATCTCATCACACTCGATGCGGAGGGCTCCGAAAAAGAAAACTCCACACAACCAGCGGCATCGGCGATGCCGAGCCTCCTCCTTAGTCCTATCAAGCTCAAAGGACGGTAAGCCCTCAGATGAATCTGCTGGACAGTGTGCCAATGACATGCTGCGATAGGGCAACGGGTGACGCGCCGGCGACGGCGTCAGAGCGTATCGCGAAGAAGGCCCTCGCCTTCGGTATCAAAGTGTGGACTCCCACTAAGCTCGAGAGTGTTCTCGATAGGTGTCATGCGCCAGCAGCATACAGCACACGCGCTCCTGCGCGTGGACCTGCCGCGGCCAGCCGTCCTCTCACTCGCTTACTCGAGGAGGAACGCACATACGGGACGACGAGCGAGCGTGACCCTACCCAGAAGCGTCATGGCTTCACGTACTTCTCGAAAGGAACGTACTTCGTGCTCGTCGAGGATATGCGACAAGAGCTCGCGACTATTGCTGCTGCTGAGTACCCTATCAGAAAAGGCCGAGATGGTCAGGAAAAGCCGACTTGGCCTGTACTGTATTGTCATCCCCTCGCGCGGGGGCCCTTCGTGCCGTACGACGAGCGGGAAGAGAGAAGGCGGGAACGGGCAGACAGGATGGACAAGGAGAGGGAACAGGAACGCGCACAGCGAAAGGCCAGACTAAGGGAAGAGGAGCGGCGGCGGCAAGCCCAGGCGATGGCTAAGCAGCACGACCTCCGCCGGTCCGCATCCATGCACAACCTCCATCGCCGGGCGAGCCTCCCCGACGCCGGCTTCGCCTTGGACGGCTACATCGACCTGGACGCGGAGTTCGGCGAAGGAGACATCCCGTCCGCGAACGCGTCGGGTTACCTGGCGAGCGGTGCGTACATGGCCGCCTCCGGGAACAGCGTCGGCGTCACATCGACGACGGGGACGACGTCTGCTGCGGGGAACACGCTCCGGAACCTGCAGCTCCCACCCGGTTTGAGGGGACGAGTACAGCAGCAGGTCCTCACTTCTAGGAGAGTCGTCAGCGGAGCGGAGGGCAAAGAGAAGATGGGCCCGCCGCCCAACATCCCGGAGAAGCCGAACATGCTCCGCAAGAGCCGCAGCACCAACACACTGAGGCTGCCGAAGCGCGAGGAAGGCGTCAAACCTGGGTACTGCGAGAGTTGTCGCGTCAAGTTTGAGGACTTCAAGCAGGTAAGTGTGTCGTCATGGCCCTTCTTTGCGGTTACTGACTAGGTTGTTGCAGCACATCAACGGGCGCAGGCACCGCAAGTACGCGATGGACGAGTCGAACTTCCATGCATTAGACACGATCCTCTCGCGCGTGCGCCGTCGCACGAGGGCTGAGGTCGAGGAAGAGAAGCGCGAGTGGGCGATGCGGTACACGACAACGCACTCGGATTTCGACGATGTAGATGAAGACGCGACTATGCTGCCAACAGTGGCCGCGAGCAGCGACGACGACGTGAGGTGGAACGACTGGGTCGATGACGGCGAGGAGCTGTAGACGTTGACCGTCGCGGATCCAGGACTCTCACCTCCCTCCTAGCCCCCTTTCGATCTGGCTACGAACAATTCATTCGAGGTCGATGACTAGGATGACATCACGGACCCATCACGCGGATCCCCTCAATTATTCCCTTGCATAGTAAGATACACCCTTGCATACAGTGATTGTAGCTTGGTTCCATTGTACAACAACTCGCATACAGCAATCTGACTACCTCTTCCCTTTGCTTAGCCTGGTCCGACTGTTCAGCAACTCAGCACGCAGGCACCTCATGTATCCCGTTCTGATTGGTAGAAGCACGTTGGTGTACGCTCCCGAGACGTCCAGGCAGTAGCCTCGATTCCACTCCATCGCATAGCACGACGCGTCGGGTGGTTCGAGCAAGAACCATAGAAATGAAAGGATTGTGAGTCTGATCAAATACATCGTCTTGAGGGTATAGTCTGGAGAACTCAGCCCTAGGTCGTTACAGTCGTCAATGCACACAACACCTAACCGAGAAGCCGTATCCAACACCATCACTCCGCTCACTCTGTGACCGAGACGGTCAGCAGCGTAACGATCCCGTCCACCGCGATCCCTGTGTCTGCTGTCAGCCCACGGGCGTCAACATATAAGGGGAGACGGAAGGTGGCATTACCGTGGTTGACACCCGCGCTGCCGGCGGGCATGAGACCGGTGATATTCTGCGCGACGGTGTAGTACGTGATGTCGTCGAAGGACTTCGCGCCAACGGCGTGCGCGACGAGTTGGTCACTGCGGAGGTAGATCGTCGGTAAGCCACCGGCGTCGTGGTGTGAACAATCCTGAGAAGGAATGCGTACCGCCCGATGTTGTATCCGTCGGGGACGATGTCGTGGCCAGTCTCGACGTCCTCCTCCTTGGACACACTGCAGTTTGGGGAGATGTCAGTCGTGCGGTCCCGAGTGAGATGAAGTCCTCGAGGCGACTCACGCGAGGAAGAGCGCTCCGCTGTCTGCCCAGGGTCCGTTCTGAATATAGACCCTAACGGCAGGTCGCTTCAGCACTTCTCTCGCCTTCTGCGTGAGTAATACTGGGAAGGTACCTAAAGTGGTTGCCGCCGATGAGTGTCTCGAGGCAAGTACCAAGCTCGGAGCTCCCGTAGTCTTGCCGGAGCTCGATGGTCTGATTCACCCAACTGTTGCCGTCGCCCAGGTTGGCGGAGAACGGGGAGCCGAGGTGGATGTCGAGACACTCCTCGGAGCTGCGCGACGTGGCACGAGTCAGCCGAGTTGGGTTGGGCAGTTCAGCAGGAAAATACGTCGGCGAGGATACGCAGCCGTTCAACGTCGTGTGCACTTACAATCCGATTGCGCGCGCATAGTTGAGGAGACCGTCGATGCCGCTAGCAATGACCTTTGGCGAGCTGAAGCCAGAGATGATCACCTAGGAAACCCGGAAACATAGGTTCAAACATAATACTTGTCAAAGACAGTTCGCATCTTACATTGAGCGGTTCACCCAGCCCATTGCCGGTGTTGTCGAACATGGAGCCGCCCTTGTCAACAGGGTTGTAGAACGCGACCGGCGAGCCTGCCAGTGGCTCTTGTGCAACATCCGAGTTCACGAGCAGGTTGCCTGATAAATCAGTGTTTGTAGTGCCAGGCGACGCGAGGGCAGCGACGCTGAGCAGAGCGAGCTCTAGGATGGCCAGCATCTCGACTTCGGAGTGGTGGTGCTACCGTCAGGTGAGTGCAAGCAAACAGGGTACCGCGAGGGGGTGTAGGGCACCGGTCGAGTTATAAACGGGCCCATGGACGTTGTCATTGATGAGAGAAGCACGCGAAGTCGAAGCTAAACTGAAGAGGCCGTGGCCATTCTTGGGCAGCCAGGTGCTTTCGGTGCGCCTGCAGAGCGGCAGTGCTATACATACGCTCGAATGAGAGAAGCTGAGGCGCTGAAGACCTTCCGCAGTAGGATCGCTCGGTCGACGAGCCAATGAACGTGCCACCACTACTTAAGTACTCACTGGCGCTGCAGAGACACGTGTGTCCGAGTCCCAACGCCACCACGCTCGAGCGCTCGGCGCCGCTTGCGTCTGCCCATCACTTCCACTGTCCACAGCCTAGACCTATCATCTCAATATTCTCGTTGCGAATCATCACTACAGCATGTACCCTAATGCTTGTATCATGCTCCTCATTGGATTGTGACCGTCAGCAAGGTTACGATGCCGTCAATCGAAATGTCTTCGTTACATACATCATTCAAACACGCTCAATCAGTCCGTTCGTTCCACAGCAGGATGCAAGCTTACCGTGGTTAATCCCGGCACTACCCGCCGACAGCAGGCCGGTGACGTTCTCCGCCGTCGTGCTGTAGGTCACCCCGCCATAACTCGTCGTCCCAAGAGCCCACGAGACGAGGTCGTCACTGTCAACACGCCAGTATTGTCAGTGATGACTCAAGTTGCCACGTTCTGCCCACGAACCGTCCAATGTCATAGCCATTTGTCTCGATATCATGCCCATCGGACACGTCCTCCTCGTACGAGACACTGCAAAGGACCGTATGAGTAGGTACATCAGTCGTGCACAAAAGCCGAGTCACTGACGCCAGGAACAGCGCCCCACTATCCGCTTCAGTCCCGTTCTGCACAAAGATCCTAGTAGGTGCGGCCACGCATCAGTCTGCGGTCGATCTCGAGACAGCTTGCCCGACCTGAAGTGGTTCCCGCCGATCAGGCTCTCTAGACACGTCCCCAGCGACGCGTCGCCGTAGTCCTCGCGTATCTCGACCGTCTGGTTCACCCACCCGTTGCCGTCGCCGAGGTTCGCGCTCTGCGGGTTCCCAATGTGGATGCCAAGACACTCCGTCGAGCTTGTGGGGGGCTAATCAGTGATGGCCTCAAAGAAGACGGGGCGGTTCGAGACGCACAAACCGATGGCGCGAGCGTAGTTGATCGCGCCGTCGTACGTGAGTACGTCCGACGAGCTCAGCCCAGAGATGATGACCTAACGCGGTACGAGAGAAGCGTCAGCTCGACGTGACGCGAGATGGGGGGAGGCCATACGTTCAGAGGCTCGCCCAGTCCGTCGCCGGCGTTGGTCAGCATGGAGCCGCCGTTGTCGTTGGGGTCGTAGTACGCCGCGGCACGCTTTGCGAGCGGGCCTGCGGACACGCACGAGGCGGCCGCGAGAAGGGCGAGGCCGAGCGAACGAACGGCGTGCATGATGCTGAGCAGCTGAGGAGCCTGAGACGTCGGTGATGCCGAGGCTGGCGGGGACTGCCTCGGTGCATGCCCCACTATTTATAATGCGTAAGGTAAGTACGTGGGTGCGACGCGGAGGGCTACGAACGAGGTGTCTCCGAATGCGGCAGGCTCCCCGTTTTCTCAGGACGGACGTGCGCCGTCATATGGGTACGGCTTGGGGAGGTGTTCCGCCAGGGCAGAGAAGCAGGCCGGGAGGAAGCGTGATCGCTGCACGCATGGCTGCGGCTGCGATCGTGGAACGGTCTCCCGCTCGACTCGCCTCTCAGCAATCCCTCGCCACATGGCGACTCAGCACGGCGATGAACGTTCGACGACAGTCCGACGAGCTTGAGCTTCCTGAGGCGGGCGCCTTGACCCCCGATAAGGCCTCTGCTGGTGTAGTGCCGGCGGTGGTCATGCTTATGTTCGAACGTTGGCGGAGCACGTTCGAACCTTGCGCGCGAATGGAGTGCGAATTCGGATGGTTTTTCGGGGAAGGGTCCACCGTCACGTAACAGTACGCACTGCGCAGCAGGGAGATTAGGCGCGGTGTTCAGTACCGCAGCACCAAAGTTGAAATTTGAAACTTGAAGATCCTGCGACCGGCAGCGACGGCGACGGGCCTATGTACATATGTCGTTGAAGGCAGCTGAGCACACGTGGATTGTAGGGACGGCTTGACGGACATACATCACGCGTCCATGAGGGCGATCCTTCTCTGTCCCACGCGCGGCGTGGCCAGCACTACACATACTTATTATCCACGCTCACTGCCGCCGTATTGCGCGACCCATTGGATCTGCGTGAAACGCAATGCAGAGTCTGTACAACAAGTTGACACGCTACAGTACTGTTATGTAGGTATCCTGCGCTAGTAGGGACTCTGCTCCCAGGTTCTAGCCATACTCGTAGTTCATTGGCATGAATTTGAATTATCTCGGCCCATGTGCACGAGGCATCTCGGCGCTGCGGCAGACGTCGAGTTCGATTCGGAACTCTCCTTATCACGTTCAGACGTCCAGACGTCCACTGGCACCCGTCTAAGTACTACAGTGTACCGGCACTCCTTTTCACACTGGAATGGATCTACGGAATAGGTGATTCTGCCTGGGACGAGGCGTCAGTATATCAAGCTATAGAGAATAGGAACTACCTCAAGATGTACCTGGAGGTATATGATTGACAACAGATTACGTGTACGCGGTGATGTTTCAATATATGTCGCCGGAGAGCAATTGTGGCTGAAGACCGCTCCTTTTCACACCGTTACTAATAGTGACTATGCGTGACACTTCGTGACAATCTGCCAGGCGCGTGATTGTGAGTGCCGCAGAGGCTGCAGCTTAGGCTTCAGAGCGAGGATCGCGAGTCGCAGCACGTCGGTGGCCGCTGCAATCGGTGGGTATGCGGCACTGCTGCGAGCGACGTTCTCAATGCAGGCCTAAGGGTTTTTTGCACTAGGCTTTGTCTGCTCCCGAGATTATGCATCTACGGCTCCTGAGCATTGCATTCTCAGCGCGTCGTGCTTTTGCATGCTTGATACTGTCTAAGAGAACTCGGAAGACCAGAGGGTAATTAGATGTAAAGTACAAGGAGCATTGCACTCGCATTGACGAACAGCACCGCTCGTTGCTTGCGAATCCGCAGGAAATGTGTCCTCTGGATGGCGCGCCGGCGCTTATGTTGGTTACACTTGGGCGTCAGTATGCCGTTGTCACGCTTTAGGCGACATTCAGACTATCAATTGACTAGCTCAACAGCATACCATGTATCTGGCCACAGAATTCCATGTATGTATTTTCAAACTATTTCAGATGTTGCCTATATGGAAGATCTGTCTTCTCGTGCCGAGGAGCATTCATTGAAGTGAAAGAGAAAGTTCAAGTACCCCTTTATGCTAGGATTTCGACCAATGATCATGGAATTGTATGTGAATGACATGCCCGATCCCCATGAAATAATTAATGCAGATGCAGACACGCTGTATCAATTCACTACAAAAGTCTCATGGTTATCGGTCAAGGGACGGGCCATATCGGAGCGACTGTGAAAAGGAACGATGGCGTGAAAAGGAACGCCAGTACACTGTAGCTGACGACTTCTCTTCTGGCTGAATGGAATCCACAGTCCACTCAAATGCTGCGTTTGATTCGGTGTCCCGAGGTACGAGGACTGTCAACATCTGCCTAAGAAGTCATAATGTCTTCATTTTACCGTCGGATTCTTGACATCTCGTTTATGAATATTCAAACAATTTTGATAGTGAGCACAGTCACAATGCCGTCGATTGCAATGTCTGTGTCGAAGATGCGTTCATTAACAAATCCTGATCCCGCGTGAACTGATACAACACTCACCATGGTTAATGCCCTCCGTACCTGGCTGCAGTAGACCCGTGGCGTTCTCAGCCGTGGTGCTGTATGTCATTCCATTGTAGCTCGTCGTGCCGAGCGGCCATGAAACGAGGGTGTCCCTAGTAGCAGTAGTCGATGTGTAGACATATCAGTTAGGCAGATGGCGAGAGGTCTTCGGCGTACCATCCGATGTCATATCCATCCGGGCTGATAGTGTGGCGCTCAGTCGAAGGCTCCTCTTGTGATACACTATTTGCCATTGAAAACGCCCATGTCAACCTTCAAGATATCACAGACTAATGACCCGCGACACTGACGCCAAGAAGAGCGCGCCGCTATATGCATCTGTCCCATTCTGCCTGAAGACCCTAGAGAACCGCAGCATATAATCAGTACACCATTGCAGGAAGCATGAACTCAATTGCTCACCTGAAGTGATTCCCGCCAATCGCGCTCTCGAGACACGTCCCGACATTTGAGTCGTCATAGTCCTCACGCAACTCATATGTCTGGTTCACCCAGCCATTCCCGTCACCCAGGTTGGCACTGAGGGTCTCCTAGGTGGATGCCGAGACACTCCGTTGAACTGCGGGTAAACGTGGATGATGAGCTACATGTGCGTCGAGAAGCGAAATGACCTACAAGCCGATCGCACGTGCATAGTGGACGATGCCATCGCCGGTGAGGACATCCGGTGAGCTGTTGCCGGAGATAATGACCTGGACAAAAGCGACGCCACTGAGAAAACTAGTCCGGTGGCGATGTGACTCACGTTCAGAGGTTCCCCAAAGCTGCCAGCACCGGTGAGCATAGACCCGCGGTCGTCGGCAGGGTTATAGTATGCGACAGCGCGCGGGCCAGAGGCCATGCGGATAGACGCAGGGCCGAGAGGAAAAATGCCAGGTAACGGAGGCCGTATATGGTGGGGATGCTGGATAGCTGAGGAACCTGGGATAGGCCGTCAATCAGGAGCAAGGCCAGGGAAGCCAGTGCTACCGAGGAGTCTCGACGAACATGCAGAGGAATTTATGCGATTGTCTTGCAGCATCCGCTTGAGGAAGTGCGATACTTCCGTCGTTCCGACAGTGGCAGCATGGTCGACGCCCTCGGCGACCACTGTATGTATCGAGGACACCCGAGGAAGAGAAAGTGGACGCTATCGCGCGGCTACCGGCGGTAGAGTCAAACGACATCTCCTTCCCGCCGCTTCAGCGCTCAGTAACCATGTGCATGGCTGGTGCTCGGTAAATGCTGGTACTAATTCCAGGGACGAGAGACTTCTGGTGAGCGCCTTTATTGTGGACGGTCTCGGACAGTAGGTGATGAAGCGGAGGGGGAGACATACGATTTTGTGAGGCTTGGCCGTCAAGGATTGATGCAAGGATGATCACCAATCGTGAACATGCCCTTCAGAAATCTGCCGAAGCAAATCTGCGCTGTTTTATGTCGGTCAGGAACCACTGGCAGACGATTTGCTGTTGGTCGCCACGCGGGCGAGAGTTGTAGGTGCTGCTATGCACATACTTACCCTTGGGAGCTCGAGGTCAATAAATAAGTCTGGGGGCATAATAGGCGATCCACGCTAGCAAAGTTGATAGACCTACGTCACGGAGACGTTTCTCGATCGGGAGAGCATGAGGAATTGCTGCCTCGCCTCCTTCTGCAGATCTGGGTCACACGTAGGTGGATGGATGAAAGATCCGGTGCACATGACAAACCGGCGGGGAGACTCGGGTTCGTACTAGGACTGTTTATCGCGGTTCAGTTGAGAAGATACACACCGTATGCGCCTTCGGGAATAATAATCACTCAGCGGCTGTATTTGTCACGCCGCGCGACATGTGAATTGGCAGCAGGGTTGCCGCGGTGTTCAGCGTTCGCTGTCCAGCGCAGTGAAACGTGGGACGGCGGACAAGTTCATTCTCGGGGACGACGGACTCGGCCGGGATAAGTTCGGGCAGTGATATTGGTCTGATTGGTGTTGTTGACGATACTAAGGCGTGATTATTGATTGAGTGAGTCGGCGGTCGGTGGAACGCCTGCCGGTGCTCGTCAAGTCACGCTACTCCCTAGCAGACGCCATACTCTCGCAAAACGTTGGGAGTGTGAGTACAGGCCAGCGACATGTAAGTAGCTGGGGAAAAACACAGGCGGACGACATTGATTCGGGGATTGTTGCGGGGCGGATGGGGCGAATCTGATGCCGTTCTTGGTTGCAGATGGTGTGTATCCGCATTTGGCAACTAAGAATCGTCGGCCATCTCCGGAGCGGGTCTTCTGAGTGGTTGCGTAGTTCAGCCCGTCCGTCTCTTGTTCGTCTACCGCGGCTGCATTGTGCACTATGCAGCTTTGCAGAGCCGCAGACGGCTCCAGATGAGTCAATTATAAGTGTGAACGATGTGGCAAGACGTCGCCTGTAGATGAATTGCGTGAGGCAAGGCTGAGAAAGGGCGGGCTGGAAGGATCATCGTCTGGCCCCGCAGCGCTTCGGGGTTTACAATTAGGTAACGGTGTCACGCTTCTTAGTAGGTTCGTTTCACTTCTCGCCAGATTTGGTTTCTTGAATAACAACCCTCTCTGCCACCGTCCTCCTTGCCGCGCCTTCGCTGGCCTTCTGCGACATTTCACCTCTGTCGACGCCCGGCTACCATCCATCAGGCGCACCCACAGCGCATATCACCTTCGTCTCAGAGGGCACATTCAATCAGCGTGCGCTAGCCCTTATCTCACACGGCCTAGCTGTCGTCCGTGGCCCCATCAAATCGTCCAGCAACTGCTGCGGCGGCTCGCCCCTGTTCCACGATCCTACACTCACTGCTCAATTTTTGTCCTAGACTCTCCAACATATTTCTCCAATGACTGACTCCCCGGATGGCACCGAGTCGGTAGGAGCCGAGTCGGCTGATGACGGACAGCTCACCATCCGCATCCCCAACCCAAAAGTTTACATGGCTCGTCAGTCGCAGTGGAAAGGCCGTAGAGGAAAGCCGCGCTGTGATCATTGCCGTCTGAACAACCTCAAGGTATGTCGAGCTGTATTATATAAGCATAAGATCATCGAGTGCGGATGCTCATACGGTGTCTGTGGCCAGTGCGACCGCGTTCTGCCGACATGCAACCATTGCGCATGGGCAAATGGGCGTGAATGCAAGTATACCCCATTGCCCACTCCCGCACACAGGGGTATCCCGAGGTGCGATAGATGTCGCCTCAAGAATCTCAAGGTACGCCGTCCTGTGTAATTGACAGACGAGACAATTGTAACAACTCATTCTGGCAGTGTGATCGCAGCCTGCCCATCTGCAACCACTGTCAGGAGGATAACGAAGAAGACTGCAACTATACGCCGAAGAAGCGGCATAAAGTTCCCACAGAGACCCAGACTGCCACTCCGAAGGGTGATCGGAACGTAACGCCGTACACTTCGAAGACGGCTTCCTTTCTCGTCTCAGAGGTGCCCTCTGACCACGATGGTGAGGGTGCAGCAGAGAGTTCCACTGCCAATGGGAACGGGAACGAGAATGGAAACGCTACCACTCCATCCAACAAACACACCTTCGAGGGCGAGATGCGGACTGAGCCACAGATCAAACAATATAAACCCCCTGGCTCACCGACTCCCGGCGATGAAAACGCTATGGACGTGGACTCAGAGATGTTCCAGCAAGTCGGCCCCGATGGTGCCGTGACCTGGGTGCGCAAGCTAGCTTTACCTCCTCTCGCTACGAAGACGAACTCGTCGGCGAGTGGCTCACACTACCATCGCCCCTTTGTGCTCGACCAGGGTATGATCGTCACGACTCCGCACGTGGATCCGTGGTCGCATCCATCGTTCGCACCTCTCCCAACAGTTGTTCTGCAGACGCTCGCGGCGATCACGGCAATCGAGATGCCAACCCGGCATGCGTTCGATGAGGCTCTCATACGGTTCGTAGGCGGTTTGGCCCCGGAGCTGAGGGAGACCGCAACATTCATCACAGACGTCTACGCCGAGGTCGCACATGCAGTGTCCGAAGGCCTGGTGTCCGAGCTCTCGCCCCGGCTACAGCTATGGGCGAGTTGCCACCATGCCAGGTCGGGCTCGCGCAAACAACACTTGCTCGTCCTACCACGAGATGCATACTACAACATGAATCGTGGAGATGAGGAAGGCCTCCGCGCGAGCTATGTCGCACTAACGGACGGCGAGCCTGTGCCGCTCAAGCCAGAGGAGTCGGCGGAAGGTGGTTTAGCCGCCTTGGACCCTCTAGCAGTGTTCGACCGTGTACCGGTCCAGCCACAAATCTACGACATCTTGGTGTATACACACAGAAACCACGCCTCTGCTCCGAGCATGTTGTCAGAGGCAAGGCGGATAGGCGTCGTAAGTGCTCCGTGTTGGCTGTCTGTGTCATTGCTCAGCCCACACTGTTGCAGGCAACGATCACATGGCCTATGGTAGAGATCTTCGTTCGGTTGTGCCCCCTATGTAAGATGCGCGGCAAAAACGCGCGCGTCCCTGCGGAAGAGGACCCAGCGCCATCCGCCTCTCGCCCGCACTCACATATCTCCAAGCGGTAACTTGCCGGTTGCTGGCGCGGTTGCATGTCAAATCACTGTATCTTTATTTAGGACATCTACTTACCTGCACGATATGTCTACACGCTAGCTCATCATGTATATGCATCGTATTGGTCGGGATGGGTTTCGAAGTTCGTAATATCTACTGTTTATTGTGCTATATGTCTAGTTCTCCTGTGTTGATGATACCGGGCCCCATGTCGTCTTTGTACTTTACTGGCTTGCGTTGTACATTGCCATATCACCGCTGCTAAGCCGAAATGACAACAGTTTGTCCCGTGGGGCGCCTAGTGCGACCGAATCGCCGCGGAACTAGCGCGGCCACAACCACAGCGGCTGCCTATTCTGGATATCAACGTTGGGGATCATCCCTATCGCGATTCCCCGCGGCGTGTCAGCAGGAGAACGTCATCAGGGAAGCACTCGGAGTGGAGTCTGCCGCGCAAACAGAATTCCGGCGCTACAGCATGTTCTGATACAACTCGGGACGACAGTCGTTACATAGTTACACACGGTCGTGTATGTAGATGTACATAGATGGTTTACCTTTTTTTCGACGGCGGGCACTAGGATATCACTGGCGTAGTTCAAAGGTCGCGAACGCGAGGTCGTATCCACCAAACTCATAGTTAATCTTGTCTGTGCGCCTGTACACTCCGCTGAATCCAGACGGCCCAACCGAGCTCGCCGCCCCTTGCGTGACCTTTGTCCCCCGCGCGCACGGGAGCGTGAGCGCAGCCTTGAACGCGCGTTGGGCGGCCTCGACCGCGCTCTCGCCGTCTTCCTCCTCCGCGTTGCTGTTGTCCTCGCTCGAGACGAAGAGCGTGAGTGTCAGCCTGCCCGGCTGGAATATGTTCACCACGCGGCGGATGAGCGTGCGCAGGTCGGGAATGCGCTTCTTGCCCTCGGTCCCTCCCTCCGGCGAGGCGGAGACGGGCGTGTGCGGCAGAGGCACGTTGCACTCGAAGGAGGCGTAAGACCAGCCTGGTTCTGGAGTGACGTGGATGGTATAGTAGCCCTCGCCTGATTTGGCGGGATCGCTCCTCGCGTCCTCGCGCCATTTGAGGAGCGCATTGCAGGAATAGCCACAAGGCGTGAAGGCGTAGGCATCGAGGGTCGTCACGTGTCTGGGAAAGAGGTCGGAGATACCGAGGGAGGAAGAGAGTGACATAGCCCGGGTAGATGGAGAGAGCCCAGAAGCAGTATCTGCGCTACTCATAAAGGATGTGCAGGCGATAGGAGAAAGGTGCGTCATGAGAATTTCGATGGTGTAGTCTTGGGAGACGTCGTTGTCATCTGAGGGCACTGGCTCTGGGGCATTGCCATTTGCCTCGGCTTCATTCACTTGCCCTTCAGCAACATCGCCACTGGAGGGGTGTTGAAGAGGAGTGTTGGGTCTAGTGCTCCCATTGAGGCTGTCGTCTCCGGGAGTAGTCATGTAAAGTAGCCAATGGTCGCCATTGACCTTTCCAATGGTGTACGCCGCGCCATTCGGGAAAATGTTGTCGAGATAGTCGATCTCAGCACGCCAGTCTCTGTGAGGACCCATCTGCCTCTCGGGGAACATGAATGCCTTGCGGGAGTAGAACAGACGGTAGACGGAAGGCAAGGAGGCATGGTCGCGTGCGATCTCCAGTATGCGGGGAACACCCAAGAGGTTGAGGGTCGTGCCGCATGTTTTGAGTATAAGACGGTGGGGGGAGACGAAGAGAGACGATTCACTAGATTGGACGGAAGCGTGAGTACGTTACCGGTGCGAGGTAGGGATCGACGGCGAGATGAAGGTCAGAGCCTGTAGTCTGAGGCCATCTGAGGCTGTGTGGCACTGCAGATGCAGGAACCGATCCTTCGGAACGGAAAACCCGAGCACAATGCGCCTGAAGATATTGCGAGATCTGGAGATGAATGGTGCGCGACCGACCGAGGCGGCCATATGCGCGCCCTCGGGCGAGTGACGTGATCGGCTGGATGGCAGGAGCTCACCTCAGGAGATACGCGTCCATCTCCATACCCTCTGCCACGGAAAGGATCTTGCATTTGACGATGTCGAGCATGTCTTCCCAGACCTCTCTGGGGACTTTTCTGAGGCCAAACCTGCCATCGGAGGGAGAGGCAGCATCGGGGACGTCCGCGGCGGAAGGCTTGAACCAGATCTCGAGGAGCTTCTCGGGACCCTCGAAAGGGCCGGTGGGTGAGAGTTGAGCGCAGTCTGCCATTCAGAGGAGCAAGGGATGCTATCCGGGGATGGAGAGACGGCTCGTGCGGGCGACGGCGGAGGGATGCATGAAAGGGCGATGAGGATGCGGCCACTGGAGCTCGCACGCTCACTGGCAGCCTGAGTCGCTCAGTGAAATCTGCCGCACGATCGATCCAAGATCGCCTCGCCGCCGCCGCCGCCATGACGCGCGCTCTCAGCGCTCACCGCCAGCGCGTAGCCCCCAATACATTTAAATATTCGTTTCGCTTCAGCGCGCGCCGACGTCGCCCTCGCCTCCGTCCTCGCTGTCCGCCGCCCTCTCCTCAATGGTACGCAACATAATTCTCCGATTTCCCTTCTTCCGCGCACTCGCCCCTCGCCTTGCCAGGCCAATCCTCCCCCTCACTCGGCTCGCCCCAAGCCCCCTCTCGCTGACCGGTGCACCCTCCACCTCTTCCCGCATCTTCCACCACATCCCCGCCCGCCTCACCGACACACCTCCTCGCTCACCACCACCGAACGACTCCAACAGCCTACCACCCGATGCGACACTTTCGCAGAAGCTCAAACACCTCATAAAAGCCTACGGATGGTATGCCCTCGGGATGTACATCGTCCTCTCGGCCCTCGACTTCTCCGTCGCCTTCGCCGGTATCAACCTCATTGGCGCAGAGCATGTCTCCCGAGTCACGTCCGCGGTCAAGGACTACGTAGCCGGACTCATTCACTCGAGGCCGCCAGAGCCCGGGAGGGACGAGATGGACAGCGTGTCGTCTCATACGCACAACGGCGGCCAGGAGAGCCTCTATGCGATGATCGTCCTTGCATACACCGTTCACAAAACCCTCTTCCTTCCGGTACGCGTTGGCCTCACTGCCACATTGACGCCGAGGCTCGTTCACTGGCTTCGCGCCAGAGGCTGGGCAGGTGGTGAAGGCGCGAAGCGCGCTGCGCGCGAGATGCGGGAGAGGATGAAGAGGGACAAGGAATAGACACAGTTCGATGTTGGCCTGATATCTGCGGTGCGCATGCATAATATTCTTACTTCTCTTGTCATATATTCACCGGTATGTGCCCCTTGTCACAGTCATGTATTCTGTCTCATTGACCGTTTGTTGTCCAGTATAATGCCCATCACTACCGGTCCTACTCGATAGACTGCATTCCGCCGCGCGAATACTGGACGTGCCACCGGTCGATTAATGTGTGTTGTAATCATCCCCTAGAGTCTGCACTCCATCTATTATGGTTTTCGTGGGCCGACTCATGTTTGGATCCGTTCCTTCGTACATCCATGCATTCATGGGTCTGACAAACCTGGTGGTGCGTTCTACGGTCTTTTTATCTATGTTTGCCCTGCCATGCGGGCTACGGTGTCTGAATGCGCGACCTCGCCCCGTCGCTTTAGCTCGAACATTGTCGCACTGTACTGACTAATTGTAACTGATGAAGCGCTTCTCGTTCGGGTTAGTGGATCTGCCGCTGCTTGCCTATGCAGACAATCAGGAACAGTCGGGCACTCGCTATGGTCGACCTCAGCCTACAGAGTCTGACGGCGTGACAGTGTTTGTGATTGCCAAACATTTATATTCAGCTGATTATGACGTGCTGTCGTATCTCTGACAGCGCGCACCCAACCGCGCTGTGCCCTGGCAGCGTCGTCGTTGCACCGACATCAATGAGTGCTCCCCAATCCCAGACTCGCATTGGAGGCTGACTCATACATGGAAGGCAAGCATGTCCCATGGCAGATGCTAGTGCGCTACTGTTAGCTTCCGCGCTCGAGCTGCACTTACTCTATAAACCCTTGCGAGTAGCATGTTAGCAGGTCCCGGCAACAGGTGTGGAGTGAGTGTGGTACATCGGCGGCGGCTGATAGTTTGTGGCAGAGACCGACCTCGTCAATTCCGCCGACCGTGGCTGACGGGGAAATCGAGCTGTCGGGAGGCTGACCAATGAGCCGATGCGCCGTTGTCCCTGGTCAGCAACAGTACCTTGTGCAAGTGTTCAAACCACCTAACCCGCGCGTCCTATCTCTAGTCCCTTGCTTCAATTGATCGCGTTTGTCTGCATTAGTCACTGACCTGAACGAAAAGGAATTCTCAACTGAGCGCAGGTATATGGCTGCGCTTGGTTTCAAATCAACACCGAATCACTCGCAACCGTCAAGATGTTCTGCGATCCCACTAGGCTTGTCAACATCACGGCCGTCACCTTAACACGAGCATGGCGTCATCATACCTAGGTTGACCTGTGTTATCGAGTACAGGTCCTCGGCGAGCGCGTAAATCATTCAGCCCAGCACAGCGGACGGTGTCATTCAGCAGACCCATGAATAAGATGCCCTTGTGGTGTTTGGCAAGCTACTGTCACTCCAGTACGGCCGGGATAGCGCCGGGCATGACATGGCCAGAATTCGTACGACCAGCGCATCCAGCCGTCAGCCTCGTAGCGTTCCTGCAAGCCCTCGAAGGACACTGAGCACAATACGGAATTATTTTCGTGGCGTTGTCGACACGGTGAGTTGTCCAATTCAATCCTCTGGCTGCCAAAGGGCATTGGCCTAATCAAGCTGATCGCGCGCGCCGTAGGCGGCGCATATGGCAGCTGCAAATGCCAGGTAAGCATTTCTCCTCTAGCGGTAGGGGTCAGATCCTTTGTTGGCATGGACATGAAGAGGACTTGATCTCGCCGTGTATGTAGTCGTTTCTTGCCGGTTTATTCAACTATCGCTGCCTCAGTCTCTGACAGAATGGATGGACTCGAGCGTCCAAGTATATTCGTGTTATTTTGCCTTGAGCCGTCGTCCTCGTCCGTCGCCGTCTTCTGTGAATTTGTAGCGCCAGTACGTGAGCTTGCCTGGATGTTTCGTCGCCTGATAAACGTTTCTGAGTGCCAGTAATAAGCAGAAGAGATGATCGCTCCAATCTTGATTTTGCCTAATGACAGTTGCACAGGCTTGAACCTAAGTTACGGTGTATTGGAAGAGGGGTTCAAATATGGAGACATCCGCGGTTATATTAAGTAAACAATCTGAAGGTGCACCATATGCAACACATGGATGATCGGTCAAGAGCTGCCTCAGCTATTCCGCCGCATATCAACTATCCTCGGTGGCGTATGATCGTGTCATTGTCTGGTGCTGTCAGCCTCGCTCTCGGCTACAGCCTATGGCATATGACGACCTCGCCGCACTCAGTTTGCACATCTTCGTGCGATCTTCACTATACGCTGCCGTCATCATCATGTGGATAGCAACCCGATCTCTTCCCTGAGTTGAGCGCTGGGATAGTCATGAATTTGTACTCTGATATATCTCAACACGGGATCCATGAGTGAGTGAGATAGGTCGCAATAAGTACTTATTGACAATGTCTCAGAAAGACAGAGTACACGCCCCGTTCGAATCCCCTCCGGATAAGCAGCCATTGGGCCTCAGACCCTCAGATGCGGCTTTTACGAGCGTGAATCGAGCAACAAAATTCTGGGGGTTCATCAAGCAAGTGAAATCCAAAATGTATGAGTGTGAGCTAGGCCGTCATGGATTGTACTCAGCGGCGGTGCTATCCTCCCGATAGTCAACTTTATGATATGGCTCACACAGCTTTTCGGGTGTACGCGATACGAGTGATCAGTCTTCCAGACTTGGGGCATTTGAACCCTGGTGCCAACAAATTCTTGGAGTTCCAACCCTGAGCATAAGGCACCGTGAAACCATAGGCGATGCCGCGCAAACATTCGTTGCCTCGGACGGACGACGACATCGAGCGAACAGATCCATTTCATCGGGAGCATTGGATCCCCGAAATCCAACAGTGGCGTTCCCTGAGACTTACGTTCACTGCGTCGATAAACGAGACAATTCTCACGAGGGGTCCATTAAGATGCGACCAGATATGCCGAGCGTGAATACATCTGCTACAACCCAGGAACGCCCGTGAATCAGAGGACCAGCTCAGCATGCCGACAAAGAGTATAAGAATGGGACCAGCATTGTACTTCACACGCCTAACCAGAATTCATCATGAACGCCTTTGGTCTCCCTGCTTTCTTGATCGCGCCGCGCAAGGAATTCTGATGAACGTAGCCTTTGCTCGTTTTTGACCTCCTTGACGAGGGCGCGTGTCTCCCGGATGTTCTCGCGGACCCGCTGCACCTCGCATGAAACGTCGTTGTCCATACGGTCGAGCAAGTCTAGCAGGTTGACGATGGGACTATGAGAGGATGTCCGAGCCGAGTAGGCTGGGATCGTTGGCAACGGCTTGGACTGCGGAGAAAGTGCCTGTGAGAGGCATATTGCTCGCGACTTCGGGGCGGATTCTGTTGGGTTCCTTCGCTCCGAACGAGATGTACATGAGGATCCATATTGCACTCCAGAGAGCAGCGGGGAGAAAGATGGCAGTTCCAATGGCAGCTGCGGGGCGTAGGAGACGCGGACGTTTACCATCGTGATGAAGGCTGGATCGATGAGAATGAGCGCACTTGTGGTTAAAAAGTACGCATTGTTTGTTATAAAGCACCTAAATAGCTTGCTAGCCTCAGTATAGAGGCTGACGGGCTGACGGCGACATGCGAGCTGGCACATCATTGCGATCTTGACTGGCTGGCTGACGGAAGCTCGCTACTGCCACTCAGCTGTACAGTCAGGCTAGTCTCTCGGTCATGATTTCCATGCATAATGAGGGGAGAAATTTTGGAGACTGTTCAAGGAGTGCTTGGGAACAGCGCATTGACTGCCTATCAGCAAGCGATGGAGTTGACTTCCCAATTTGGATGTTCACTTCTGCCACGTGGTGAGTGCCCGCGTTCCGAGGCTAGAGCGTCTGGCAGTGGCAACGACCTCACCTCGTCGAACACCACCTCGTTCATAGACTCGGCGCACTAGCATGTCTCTCGCCAGGGCAGCTGGCGCCATCTTCAAGCCCAGACAAGCTGCTCCGCCCCTCTTTCGCACCCGATCCGCATCGTCGCACGCCCACGAGGAGCATCAAGACGACCACCATGGCGAGGCTCATGATTCAACTCCCTACTCGAAGGAGGGTAAGTACTTGCCTCCGTAGCGACGTGCACTGTTGGTATACGACACGTTCTGCAGGTTTCTCCGGACCTTTCTGGAAAGGACTGGTCATCGCTGGTTTTGGCGTAGTAGGCTTCTACAAATATGCGCCAGGGCCAGGCGATGACACCTTGCTCACGCGTGCGATCGCGTCCTACTCCACGCCTGCTCAGGTCTGGGAGAAGTTGAGCTACAAGCATTTGCTGCAGACGGTGGAGGTGGCAGACGATAGCCTGTTGGTTGCTGAGGCGAAACGTGCGCCTGTACATCGGTACCGCTACCCTCAGTGCGTCGCGGTTTCTTTCTGTTTGCTGAAATGTTTTGACTTGATCTCCTTAATAGGCGATTCGAACAATCGTCGCCCCATTTGCATCCGGTAGGACTCACCGTGGACGTCAGTGACGTTGTAGTCAGGAATGTTTGAAATCGCATTATTGTCAATATCGCTCGTGTTTTAGCATGTATGCATAACCCGAGCGTGGGATGATACGGACAGGTACTCCAATTGCAGCGGGAGGCGTGGTTATTCGGCCATGGTACCTAGCTTCAAGATAAGCTCACGGTATCATACAGCCGAAGGTGACCCTGCGAGGAGACATGGCATTCCGTGGAATACCGAAAATTAAGTGCGACAAATAATGTCCGGCGAAGTATAAGGTTATAGCTTGGCCTTCGCACTGATGCGCTTCTGCTTGTACTGCTCCACCTCCTCCTTCGTCGCGAGCACAAAGCTGAACTTCCACACCCAAACTCGGCCCTCAGTGACCTCGCCATCCTTGAAGCCCATTTCCTTCCACTTCTTCGGATCACCCTCCTCATACACGGGGCAAACCAGAGATTTTTTCGTTGCAAAGACAGGGTCTGTGCCCAGGAACGGAGAGTGGGATGGATATAGTGCGGTGGTAAGTCTGCAAAATATCATGCGTCATACACAACTCGGCGAACGAAAGCCTATGTGAGCACGTACTCGTCGTACCCAGGCGCCGTAACCACGAAGTGTATGTGTGAGGCACGGTGAGGATGCCGGCCTATACATAGTAGGATAGCGGAGTTCCGAGATAGATGGTGAGTATCGTATAGGCCCAACATTGTAAATATAACTCACCGAGAGCACGGAGAAGGTCACCGGCGGGCCCATCACTTGGCTAGATCGCATGTATTGTCAGCATGGAGGGCCAGAAGGGTCAATGTCGCTGCATACGATGGGATACGCAGTTGGCAGGATGCCACGGTAGGACACTGTCCCGTCGTCTTTGGCGACAATTTTACCGCGATCGTTGACTTCTTTGCTATCAGGGTATTGCACATCGTAGATGCCGTCTCCGTCGGCTTGCCACTGCGAAAGTTATGTTACTCGGTACAGTACAAATTGCAGTCATTACATGAGGCGACTCACCACATCGACCTTGGCGCCCTTGATAGGCTCGCCCCTCGTGTTCTTAATGGTGGCGAAGAAGTACATATGTTCTCCGGTCGTACCAGCCTTGGCGAGTGAGCACCCGGAGGGGAACTCCGGAGCACCAGGGTAGTAGAACGGACCTGGCTCGCAGCTGTCGGTACACGTCTGACATTGATGTCAAGATTAGCGATCACTGTAAGTTCGTGACAGCAGCGGCAAGCACACACGGGAGGCTTAGGATGGTTCAGCTCGTCTACGAGAGCGCTGACGCCGAGGATATCACTAAGGATGATGAACTCGTTCTTGTAGTCTGTACTCTCTTTGCCGACTCGTGTGAGGAACTCGATGGTCTTAGTCCATTCATCATGGGTGAGTAGTGTTTGTCGTGCGAAACTGTGGAGATGGTCGACGAGGAGTTTGACTAGTTCCAGTTTGCGCGGATCCTTGACCAGGCTCTCGTGCAGCTCATGGACGCTGAAGGGATGTGGTCAAGCTTGGATGCGGCGGTAAGAGGATAATAAGGCGTACTGGTCAGTAATGGTGTAATCAGTGTCCTCACGGAAGTCCTTCTCAAGAGGCAGGTCCCGCGGTATTTCTTTCTCCAGCTGTGCGCGGATAGCGACACCCACGCGGAGCGGATCCTTCATCTGCTTCTCAGAGGCCATGATGCACAGGAGGAGACAGGAGCGAGTGGGCGACGACAGTCAAGCGTGGCGCAGGCTGTTGCGATTATATACGTATGTCACCCTGGTCGGCGGGTGGGGCAGGGCTTCTTGGAATCTGTTGGCCGAAATGGACGGGGGCCAGAGCGAGGAGGAAGGAGACGTGCCAAGTTCCCAGTCTAGCCGAAGTTTCACCCGTCACTCGAGAGAATAGTACTCAGACGGGTCCCATGTTCGCAAGTGTTTGTAGATGACGAACGCCTAAACTTTGAGCAAGGAGGCACCGCGCTTCTTAGAATTGGAAGCGACCTGGGGTCATGCGACGAAACGGGGAGACTAAGGAGGGACTAGAAAAGCGCCGACTGCCATTGGGCAATGTATGACACAAGCGACGCGCAGTTTCATTTTATCCGAGGGGTGAGTGCCCAATATTTTACGAGTCTTCGGCGAGAGGGAACTTGTTTGAAGGGGCGGCCGGGTGATGCGCTGACGGAGGAACGTGTTCACGAGATGAGGAGTTGGTGTCGTATGACAGAGGGCTTACAGAAGCGATCCGGGGCTGGGCTACAGTATTCTGTGAGCGTGATTTCGGCCAAAGGTAGCAGTAGTTGGGGGAGTTCCTGCCAGCAGGAGTCCGTGACATTTAGGAGAAGACGGTGGCCGTGGTACTACTGGTAGCAGTATCGCATGAGTTGACGAGGCTACCGATCTGCAGGCATGTGACACACAACAATACTGTTAAATATCTGCGTTTCGTCCGCTGACCAGTGATTGCGTCGGCCGCCGCTTCCGCAGTGGGCCAGCCGTCAGTACTTCAGCTTCAGTGGCCACCATCGGTCCGTCCCGGCCGGAGGAATCGCGTGTCCTCGACGCGTCCAGTCACGTGGGGCGCGTTGCTGTGTACGGCTTACGTCAGCAGTCGAACACGCGCGAGACACGGTTGTTGGGAGCGTGGTCGCGGTCGTCGGCGTCGAGCAGCACCAGTCGCCCCTTCTTCGCGTGTCGCGCTCGTCCGCTCGCTTCTCGCCTACCCCGTCTCTCCTTCAGCCCCGGGCAGGCAGCAAGTATTTCCCTTCTTCCCGCCCGTGTATGCCTGAATGCTCCCGATGAGACACAGTCTCCCCTCCTCCTTCGTCTCGTCAGTCTTATGTTTAATCAGCGCCCATGTCGCATCTGCCTCTCTTCCTCTGGTCGACTTCGACCGTATGGGCAGCGTAGCCTTGACTGGCGCATTCGCAGGTCTTGGGATCTCAGACAACTCCACCATTGCTACCTCGTTTGACTCTTCCACCGCGACCCTGCTTTCTCGTGCGCCAGACGGCGCCCTTATGCCCCTAGGTTCGACTAACGAAGGTGGCAGTATTCTCTCCGGCTGCGCCCTCAATGACGTCTTCTACTTTGGCGGCAACTTCTCCTCCATCAACGGCTCATCCGCTAGTTACATTGCCTCGTACTCTACATCCTCAGATTCCTTCGCTGCCCTCGGTTCCAGCGGCCCCAATGGCCTTGTCCATACCCTCTACTGCGACGCGAGCAGCAACAACGTCTGGGTTGGTGGCAAATTCACGTCTCCCGCCAGTTCGGTCGCGGTATGGAATACCAAGTCGTCCCAGTGGTCCTCGCCGCCGTTCGGAGGGTTGTCAGGCGCATCCGCGGAGGTGCTTGCAATCACCACCAACTCGTCTGCGTCCAGCCTTCTCTTCGCGGGTTCGTTCACGATATCGTATGGAAACACTACCATCAACAGCACCAACAATCCTAACGTGCCCTACTCTCCGGGTGCTTCCCCCTTCTCGTCGTCTCTTGTACCCATCGGGCTGCAGAATGCGCAGATTGTCGCTCAGCCCGCTTCGACGGAGTCTGGGTTCAACGACATAGAGGACATCCTATGCCCTGCTGGAGCTGATGGCTCTGGGAATACGTGGTTAGCGGCAGATGGTCAGACGGCTGTCGTAACCGTTCGTGCCTTTTCCGCACTCTCCGCGAGGGGTATTCGGTTGGGCAATACGTTTGTTGATGGACGGGGTACCACTGGATTCACGTATGTACCTGTTTGCACATTGTCTGAGGTTGACTGACTCTCTGCATAGCCTGACGACCATTCCGGATAATACGGTACAAACTATGACCTACCTCGACCCAATGATCGGCCAGAATCAAACATGCAGCAACCCGTGCCCGATGCTCGCCAACTCCTCTATCCTCTACCAGGATTACCTCTTCAGCAGTAGCCTCGACATCACGGGCTTCCAGCTACAGCTTACTGAATGGCAAGGAGCGGGAGCAGGACTGCACATAATGCAACTGCTGTCGTCTGGCGCGTACGCATCTGCTATCGCGGCTAACAACACTCAGTCGTGTTATGCGCCTGGCTCGTCCAACGTCACTTACACTGGATCTTGGACCGAGAAGGAGGCAACAACGAACGTCCCAGGCACGCTCCAGACAGTCCTGGTATCTGACGTCGCTGTGGGCACGTCTGCCTCATCAAGCCCCAGTGTGACATGGATGCCGTATGTGTCTGCCTCGGGCACTTACGACGTTTATATGGTCGTCCCTGGCTGCACTGCATTTGAGGATTGCGACTTGCGTACGAGTGTCTCGGTCACCGTTTTCCCCGGATCGGATCTACAGCCATGGGTCATTACGGTCGCGCAGACGAACACGGACGATCAGTCGACGCTTATCTACAGCGGGCCAGTCGTGCCGTCGTCGCCCAACTTCGAGATGACCGTCGAGATGACCCTGGCCGACAACCCCACAGGTTCTGGCGAGAACGGTCAGTATGAACTAGTCGCCGGGACAGTTAATCTGGTCCTAACGAGCGCTAATGTGACCGCGAATGGCACTGGGAGCGGGAACGAAACCTCATCTGCTTCAGCCAACTCGTTCGGGTTCTTTGAATGGCCGCTCTCGTCCTCTTCCGCGTCGTCTACAATCAGTGCACAAGTCGCGGTGCCCACTTCCTCGGAGACAAGTCTTGACCGAGTCGGAGTGGACCTGCTCAGCGCACTTGGTGGCGTTACGAGTCTTACGTCCGAGGCGCCTGTGGTTTCGGCCGTCGTGCAGCACTCCTCTGGCACTCTCTTCATCGGAGGCTCCTTCAGTCTCTCATCGGGATCCGCTTCGGGGGCCTCGAACATTGTTGCTTACAAGAATGGCGCGCTTGCGGCTTTGTCGAAGAATGGTCTTAATGGTCCGGTGACGAGCCTTGCTGTTGATGGGGACAACCTCTATGTTGGTGGCTCGTTCGCTGACACGTCTTCGGCCTCAAATGACGCGCTTGCCGGTGTCGCTATGTACAACATCGGAAGCGACTCCTGGTCATCGCTGTCATCAGGCCTGAATGGTGGCGTCACGAGTATGGACTACGTCGTTGACCGGTTGCTCGTGACGGGCAACTTCACTGAGTTGAGGACGTCAGGTACGAGTAACTCCTTGGACGAGGTTTCCGGGTTCGCTGCTTGGGACACGGCTAACAGCACCTGGGTCAACACTGGAGGCTACCTGATCGGTAGCATGACCTTCGTGGGCAACGGTACCTCGTCGACTGGTGGTCAATTTGTCGCAGGTAATGTGCAAGCATCCCTCCAAATCGGGGCCACGGGCCTGGTCATGGTCCAGAACGGAGCGAACGGCGAGCCAGAGCTATCGCCTCTTGGTGTTCAGTTAGCCGGTAACTCGTCCACTACGAGCGCGACCTCCAGCCTGTCGAGGCGTCGGTACTCCCATGTGCACCGTTCCATGTGGCTGCCGAGGGTCGACGCCTTCAAGCGCATGTTCGACAAAAGGGCTACCGCGGTATCTCTTGCACCGTTGCCTCCAGCGCCCGCCTCTCCCGCACCTGCCGTGCTCGCTGGCGCATTCTGGACCAACAGCTCTTCCAACCGAGAGGTGATCGTCATCGGTGGTAATTTCTCATACACGTCGGGCGATGCCACGTACCGGAATGTCGCTATCTATGACAACAGCAGTGATACAATCACACCGCTGCATGGCAACCAGATCAATGGAACCGTGCGCTCGTTGTTGGTCCAGGGCGACAAGCTGTTCCTCGGCGGTGACTTCACTTTGCAGGGCACGGACGCAAACGGGTTCGCCGTCTATGACCTTGCGGAACAGGGCTGGGATATGTCCGGTGTCCCTGCTCTCTCCTCCGCCTCTGGTGCTAGCGTGCTTGTACGCTCAATCACGGCGTCGCCCTCGCAAACGGATGTTCTCATAGTGGCAGGAAGCTTCACGCAAGGCGGTTCTACTGCGTGTAAGGCGATCTGTGCGTACAACTATGCATCGGAGCAGTGGAGTGCTCTTGGCAATGGCATTCAAGGTGACGTTGCCTCCGTTGCGTACACTGAGGTAAGTCTGCGAATGAACAGACGTTGGTATCCCCGCTAACTATGCCGCGCAGAGCAAGCAGGACGTCATCGTCGCCGCAGGGTCCATCGCCCTCGCGGACAGCACCGCGGCCAATGTAGCGTTATACTCCATCTCGAACTCTACGTGGACAGCCTTAGGAGACGCCGACGGCCTGCCTGGGCCGGTAACCGCTGTAGCTGTGAACGATTACAATACTAGCAGTATATTCGCTGCTGGGCGGTCCTCTGACAATTCGTCTGCTTTCCTCTACTTCTGGGATGGCCAGAGCTGGTCCAGTGTCGGTGAGTAGTGCGATTTGCTGTGAGGGATTGGTACCTTACGTTTCTATCATTAGGTTCTACGCTGGATGCCGTCACGGACGTTACACAACTAGTGATGGTTCCCCTGCAGAACACCCACACATCGAACGCCGTGATTCAAGACGACCGTGTCCTCATGATATCTGGCGCTTTGGCAGACTCTTCTTGGGGGAATGCTTCTGCGGCTCTGTTCGACGGGCAATCATTCACACCCTATGTCGTTACCGCGTCAGCGTCGGGATCGGCCGGTGTATTGTACGGACTCATCTACTCATTCACGACGTTCAGTTTCACGCAAAAGCGTGAGTTGTCGATCCGTAGTCACGCTCATCAAGTGTTCAAAGCTGACATGATTTTCCAGACTTCCTCGCCACTGGTATCGTCATTCTTATTTCTATCGCGATTGCTGCTGGAATCGTCTTCTTCCTTGCGTTGATCGGCATTCTCTGGACGTTGTTCACCCGCCGAGACGACAAGATCAAACTTGACGGTGGTGTGGCCGATGACGATGACGACTCTTCGCATCGCCCCTCGTCTCTGTTGGAGCACATCAACGCTGCGACACGTGCAACAGTCCTCGGGGACAGTGCGTTCGGTCCACATGCAGGGAAGGAGGCCGTAGCTGGGGTAGCAACAGCTGAAAGCGACCCCTTCCAACCAGATGCTGACAACTACATGCGCGCAGAAACGCCGTCGGATGCAATTGCTGGCACAATGGGTGGCGAGGATATGAGTCGCCCTGCACATGCTCGATACTCTTTCGACGGTACAGGTGAAGGCGAACTTCCTCTATCAGCTGGGCAAGAGATAGAGATCCTTGATGATGGTGATGCAGCGTGCGTATTCCTACTATAATATATACTGGAGTGGTGCACTGACGATCCTGTTACAGGTGGTGGTATGCACGAGACGTGCGCTCGAGGCGTGAAGGGGTTGTACCTGCGGCTTATGTTTACTAAGTTCTAATTTTATCTCTTGGTTTGTATCTGGATTCTTGTTGTCGTCACGCACTCAAACAGTCTGTCTGGTCGATACCCTTGATGACGGACGACGGACGTCTCAGACTTTCGTATTTTGTCCACGCTCTCGTACCTTTCGGCTGTCGTAGCTCAATAGGCCTCTACATTACTAGACCACTCATATGTTTAAATACAACAGTCGCATCATGTCTTGCAAGTCTCAAAGGATGATCACTGACGAGGAAGATGAGCGTTTTGAGAGCGAAGAAGGAAAATGCGCGTCTTACCTGTAGCAATGGATCTCTGAAGTGTTTCTGGTTATTATGGATGAATCCGACCTTAGTCTTGAAGTCCTCTCTCCGTCGCTGGTCCCTAAACTCCCGCACATGTCGACCAGCCTCCCTCGCCTCCCCCCTATTCCTGGCCTTGATTACATCCGTACCAGCTCCGTAAGCACCAAACCCGCCCTTCCTCGGCACAAGGGCCGAGTGCCTGTCATCAAGAAGGCGACGAACAAGGGCTGCACCAGAAGTAGGATCCTCGGGCTTGCCTCCGCGTGGCGACCTTGCGAAGGATTGTGCGTAGTAACGGCGCATAGTACGGTGCCCGATGCGTGCACCGGAAGGCAGGACTAGTTCATATTCGGTGTCCCCATAGGCGAGTTGATTGTCGGGTATATCGTCAGAATCTGAGTCGCTTGCCGATTCGTCTACGACTTCGTCAACCTCCATACCCTCCCCATCCACATCTTCCCATTCTTCATCCTCGGCTTCATCGCCGGACGCATCTCCGTCGCGTGCCGCACGTTCGGCTTTCTTGCGTCGCCGCTCTTCAGCGTCAGGATATGATGCCGAGAAGTCATAGAAGTCGGAGATTTCGAGGCGGTCGTCCTCGGTGTCGTAGGCAATCTTGCAGTGGCCCTTATCAAGCATGTGTTTCCTGACGGCGTCGAGGGTGCGGAACTCGCGACCCTTACCATTGCAGTAAATGCAGACGTTTCCCACAGCAATCTTCTCGCCAAGATAGGATACGAGACCCGAAAGGTCTACGAGGTATTCCGCATCCGGAACGAAAAAGGAGTGCCCGACAGACATGTGGGTAAGGCTGTCCTCGAGAGAGGTCGAAGAATGTGAGCAGAACAAGCACTGTTTAGGGGAGATGCGAGAGCGAGCAGCTGCGATCTTCTCGTCGATGGTCTGGTTGATTTGCTCCTCCGATGTTTCTGCATCCACCGTCAATACGACAGGCTGAGCAGGCTCGAGAGATGTCACGGCGACATCGGTGGTGTTGCCTGCAGGCGATGGAGAGCGGTTGGTCACACTGGCTTGGATATCAGCCTGAGATGAGACGATGTCCTGAGCTAGCGACTGCTTCTTCGGTTTGTACACGGACTTGAGCTCGTTCTCCCTGTGCTTCCTGGAGCTCAAATGCGAACGATACGCATTTTCTGTAGTGTAGACTTTCCTAAAGTCGATTATATTAGCGAGTCGTATATGGAGAGCAAGAATCGCGCAAGGGCTGACCCGCAGACTCCGCAACTCATGCTTTTTGAAGATGTAGTGACAGCGGTCTCTGCCTTCCTCTCTATAACCTTCTGATTGAAGATGTCTGCACTAACAGGCGGTAGCCCTGCGACACGCCGCTTCATGTTGTAGCGGTGGTGATCGGACCTATAGTGTTCCCCTAGTTGGATGCCCGCTGAGTCCAACTGAATCCGGAATGTAGACAAGCACATACTCTGATCTTCGGCAGAAAAGAACGCAATGCTGCACGAGAGGCAGGTGAAGAGTGATCCCGCATGTTGCTGCTGTGCCTCCTCCATTACTCTCTTCAAGTAGTTCGGATGCACAGCGGATGGAAGGTCGGTGGTGGAGGGGGATGGGAAGAATGTGGACAAGAGACAAGTTGACTGAGCCAGTGCAGGGCGGAATTGGAAGACTCAGTGAGCGGAAGCGAAATCGCGATCAGTCAGCAAGATCTGGCTCAGAGTGCGATCTAATCTTATCTCCGTGCGGTGACTCGAATGGAATTGCGAGCTCGGAGCGAGGACTCCGATGGCTCTCGTGCCCAATGCTGGGCTTCAGGTTCGCCATCCGCCGCCGCTCCTTGTCTCCTTCCTTCTCGCGCGCGTTGTCCACTATGGCGTCTGGAACATATCTCCACTGGCCTGCAGCCAAAGTACGCCAGGAGTTCTTCAGCTACTTCCAATCCAAGGGTCATACTTTCGTGCCTTCCTCATCCACGATCCCTTATGAAGACCCAACGCTCTTGTTCGCGAATGCGGGCATGAATCAGGTGCGCGGAGAAACGCTGAAAAGTACTACATATCTCTGAAAATATCCACAGTTCAAGGCCATATTCCTTGGCACCGTAGATCCCCAGTCCGACCTCGCAAGATTGAACCGTGCCTTTAACACGCAAAAGTGTATCCGCGCAGGCGGGAAGCACAACGGTCAGCCGGTCAGCCATCAAGCTTGCACCAAGACTCACTGTTATCGGTAGACTTGGACGATGTCGGCAAGGATTCCTACCATCATACATTCTTCGAGATGTTAGGTAACTGGTCGTTTGGGGATTACTTCAAGGTACGTACAATTGGAAGCGCTGATAAACGACTCACTCAACGAATATGCTCAGAAAGAAGCTATTGCATACTCCTGGGAGCTGTTAACAGAAGTCTACAAATTGCCGAAAGACCAGCTCTATGTCACATACTTCGAGGGCGACCCCAAGAACGGCCTTGCACCGGATACCGAGGCCTGTCAGTTTTGGCTTGATATCGGCGTGGCTGAGGATCACATACTGCCTGGCAACGCAAAGGACAACTTCTGGGGTCAGTATCTCTCCGTGACACATTCAGGGATGTGCTCATTCGTAGCTAGAAATGGGCACCACTGGTCCTTGCGGGCCTTGTAGGTATGTGTATTTTTTGTTGCCGGTACGTGAGTAGTTCACCATCTTTCAGTGAGATCCACTTCGATCGGATTGGAGGCCGCAATGCCGCTCACATGGTGAACCAAGACGACCCTGACGTCCTCGAGATCTGGAACAACGTTTTTATCCAATTCAACCGTGAGGAGGATGGTTCACTCAAATCTCTGCCATCCAAGCATGTCGACACAGGCATGGGTTTCGAACGTCTTGTGTCTGTCATCCAGAACAAGCGTTCAAACTACGACACGGATGTGTTCTCTCCGATCTTTGCCAAGATTCAGGAACTAACGGGAGTAAGGCCATATCAAGGGAAGTTCGGTGACCAGGACGAGGAAGGCATCGATACCGCCTATCGGGTGGTTGCGGACCATGTCAGGACGCTCACATTCGCGCTCAGCGACGGTGGCGTGCCCAATAACGTCGGACGTGGCTACGTTCTCAGGCGAATCCTCCGCAGAGGATGTCGTTACGCCCGCAAGAAGCTTGGCGTACAGATTGGTTCTTTCTTTTCGTCCTTGATGCCTGCTGTTATCGAGCAACTAGGCGACGTCTTCCCAGAGATTACACGTAGGACTGAGGAGCTCAAGGAGATCCTGGATGAAGAAGAGGAGTCCTTCTCGCGTACACTGGATCGCGGAGAGAAGATGTTCGATCTCTACGCAAGCAAGGCTAAGAAGGCAGGCTTGAAACAGCTGTCAGGCCGAGATGTATGGAGACTATACGACACGTACGGCTTCCCGGTGGATCTCACGCGTCTGATGGCGGAAGAACTTGGCCTCGACATCAACAACGAAGAATTTGAGGTGGCACAGGCAGACTCGAAAGAAGCTAGCAAGGGTGGTCAGAAGAAGGGCGACAAGGACTCTGTGAAGCTCGACGTCCACGACATTGCCAACCTTGAGAAGACGCTGAGGATACCGAAGACGGATGATACTGCGAAATATCGTAAGTGTACTCCCGTGTGATTGCTAAGTGATACCGATGTATATCGTCTGGCCGCAGATCTTGGCAACGTCACCGCTCGCATTCTCTCGATATACTCCAATAAATCCTTCGTCGATTCAACAGCTGTCATCTCGGGGGATACTAGCTTCGGTATTCTTCTCGACAGGACGAGTTTCTACGCAGAATCCGGTGGGCAGGAATATGACACGGGCGGCATTGTCATCGATGGCGTGGCAGAGTTCGAAGTGTCGAACGTTCAGGTCTTCAGTGGCTACGTCTTGCATATCGGTCATATGAAGTATGGGGCTCTGAAGGTTGGAGATGAAGTCGTGTCTAGCTACGATGAGGTGTGTACTTGTGACGCACCCCTCTGATTGGACCTCACTGAGATTGGCCGTTAGCTCCGAAGGTGGCCCCTGCGTAATAATCACACCGCAACGCATATTCTCAATTTCGGTCTTCGTGAGGTCCTCGGTGATCACGTCGACCAGAAGGGCTCCCTTGTTGCGCACACGAAGCTCCGCTTCGACTTTTCCCATAAGACACAGATCGCGCCCGCTGAGCTCGAGAAGATCGAGTCCATTAGCAAGGACTGGATCGCCCGGAACGTCAAGGTATACAGTAAAGAGGTCGGCTTGAAGACCGCACAAGAGATCCCTGGCTTGCGTGCCGTTTTCGGCGAGTCATATCCCGATCCGGTGCGAGTGGTTGCGCTCGGATTCTCCGTGGAGCAGTTGCTCCAGGAGATCAACAACCCGAAGTGGAAGGGCACGAGCGTCGAACTCTGCGGTGGAACGTAAGTCAGCTCGTTCGTGCTTCATGTAAATCGACTGATGTTGTACCGCTGCGTACCAGTCACGTGGCGAGAACCGGAGAGATCAAGGACTTCGTGGTAACAGAGGAATCCGGGATTGCGAAGGGCATCCGACGTATCACAGCAGTTACTGGACATGAAGCGGCGGAAGCTCGAAGGGTCGCCGAATCCCTCAACGCAAGGCTGATTCAGCTCGAGAGTATGTCTGGCTCAGAAAAGGATGCTGGTCTGAAGAGTTACACTGTCGTATGTGCACCTGACATATGATATCAACGGTCTATGGTACTGATAGTCCCTGTAGGAGCTTGGTCAGGCCGACATTTCTGTCCTTCGGAAAGCCGAGCTCCGTGATCGCCTTGCAAGTGTTCGTAAGGCGTTTGATAGGGAGACAAAGGAGAAGGAGGCCAAAGCTAACAAGGCAGTGCGTCATCGTCTTAAGCCACCGGTGTGTCACGCATGCTGAATGGCTCATCACCTGCAGGCCGTGGACGCTGTTCAGGAGTACTTCCAGAAGAACAAGGATGTGGACGCATACACCGCAATCCTTGACGTATCTGGCAATGCCAAGGTCCTGCAGAACGTTGTCCAACAGGGCAAAAAGCTTGGCAAGGCGATCTATGTGATCAGCCCCGACCCGTCCAACGGCAAAGTCGCGCACATCAACTACGTATCGGAAGCGGCAAAAGCTAAGGGCCTCGACCCGCACAAGTGGGCTGCTTCCGTAACGGAGCACATAGGGGGCAAGGTGAGTCTACCGCGACTCGTTTCTTGTCTGCCTCTTAAAACCGTGTCTGCCAGGCTGGCGGGAAGGGGGATAGTGCTCAGGGGTCCGGTGTGAATGTCGACAAAGCCAACGAGGCGCTCGATGCTGCTCGGGACTACTTCACAAAGCAAACGGGGTTGACGATTTAACGCGTAGAACAGGGTATATAATGAATGGCGTGTACACTTTAGATACGATTGCAATCGAAGCAAGCGCATTGGATGGGCTGTGTATATGATATATTGTGACGTAGCCTGAGGATGTAAGGGAACTCGTTACGTGTCATCATGATTCTAAGCTGAGCTGCATGAGTTACCAGCACTACCTGATGCGTGGAAATGCTTCTCACCGTGGTTTGCGTGTAGTAAGAAGTACTAGTGTGACTCGTCAATCTCCCATTGCTGCCATATCAGCGGATTCGGATCCATCGTGATCGTAGTCATCGCCTTCGTCGAGCTGGAGATTCTGAGGACTGGCATCAACGACGCGCCTCCATTTTGGAGGCGCCAGCTCGAGTATGGGCAGTTTCCGGAGGTGCCTGGTCTCCCGTCCTACGAGCCGAAAAAGCGGGGTAAACGCGGTGTCTCCGCCCTCTATTATCCCGCTCTTGAAGTCGCCTCCATCCGCGTCATGAATCCACTGGAAGGCTTCCTTGCCCTGGATGAGGCCCTGGTGTATTCCTCCCTCTAGACTGAGTTTTACGGTATGGCTTTGTTTGGGGGCGAGCAGGCGTGCATAGGAAGGGCAGTGGTAAATCTCGCTGACAAGGAGATGTCGCTTCTTCATTGCCGTTGAATACACGAGGTCATGGAGCGTTCCGGATGGTTCAAGCGATGTAAGTCGTGGATTGAGCATCAGGAGGATGGCACCGTAGCTTCGATTAACCGTGAACGCCTGACCGACCTTCACTTTGTGGAGCCAAGATACACCCCTAGTAGGCGAATGAAGATGATACAGAGACCCGTCAAATAGACAGGGACATGTAGTACTCACATTTCGTCAGTTGCACTCTGTCGCACTTCGTCAACATGACGAGATACGATGCATCTGACTTCTTCGCGCGGGGCAGCGCGTGCGGTAATGTCGAACAACCGCGCCAATCCCCTGTCGAAAATGTTGCCCTCGGGCGCAAACGAATAGTCCGCCTGTAAGTGGCCATAGTCACCTAGCTATGGGATGGCAAGGAATTCAAAATTTCCTGTCAGGGGCAGTAGCATATAAGCATATCAGCAGGGTCTGCTCACCCGCACCGGTCTAGAAGGGTCCCAGCTTGCGTAGTAATCACTCTTCCCGTAGATGAGGGAGATGTATGTTGCCCCAGAATTGGCCGTCTTGAATATCATGCTTGGGCTCATCGAAGAGATCAACACAAGTCCTAGGAGATGTATGATGTGGGCAAGAAGATCTGTTCAGCTATGACCCAGTGAGCGACGTGCCAACGCGGACCTTATATTCATGAATGGGTACACCATTGGAACTTCACTATCGACACGTCTCACGCGCGTGTATTAAGACACACACTGCCGTGATCTCGATAAGCAGCCTCAGGGCTCGCCATTCAGTGAGGCTTTGGGCTTGCGAGAATCACGCGCTGCGTAGACGCGAGTGACTGAACAGCGGAGATGAATGTCTCCGAGTTCCTGCAATTACCAGCAGGCGAGCATTGGGGCTCAGCGGGTCGAATTCCAGAGGGGAGAGGCCGGGGCGGATCATAGCGGGAGACGAACAACATCAGATAGCTGGAAATTGGACTAGGTCGGTTTGACAGTAGGTGCGATTGGGTCAGAGTCGGGTAGTCTAAATGGGATACGAACAGTAACTCGTCAGAATGGCTACAACACGCGGAACATCGTCCACACCATTATACGTGAGTAGGAATGCGTCACTAATTCGCCCGGTCTTACATATCTTCCGATTGGAACCCGTCATAATTATCGTCCTCGTCGCGTTCAATAGCAGTTTTGAGCGGTGGAATGCCGCCCTGTAGACGAGCATCGATGACATGCCTCCGTCTTGGAGACCGCAGTTGGAGTATGAGTAGTTTTCGAGAACGTCTGGTCCGAATTCTTCAGGCTGCGGGCCGAAAGAGCGGAGCAAATGCAGCGTCTTCGCCATTAACTACTCCACTTTTGAAGTCTCCGCCATCGACATCATGTGACGCCCTCCCTGCTGCGAACGATCGCCTGATGAATTCTAGCATCTAGACTGATTTTGACGATTTGTGCCTGTTTAGGGGCGAGCAGGCACGCATAAGAAGGGCAGTGGTAGATCTCGCTGACGAGGAGTGGACGCTCGGTTATGGCCGTGGAGTACATGAGGTCGATCAGCTTTCCGGAAGGTTGTAAGGTACTGTAGTAATTCCACCTGCGGTTCCCACACTAGCCCATCAAATAGGCGTGTCGAATGATCCCACGCGCCCGGCCTATCTAGGCTTCATTCACCGCGCCCGTGTTAC
>KV429159.1:4160-25762 GCA_001632345.1 Daedalea quercina L-15889
CGGGGTTGGGCTCGGGAGGATAAGGAAAAGATATACCGGGATGAACCGGTATCAGCACAATAAAGAAATGGGGAGGAGACGCTCAACGAATATAGTGCCCTTGTAACAAAGCCTCGCAAGCAGGCTGCGAATATGCAGATCAAACGAGCGGACGGATCCTTTGCCTCCTCTGAACAGGAGTTGCAGGAAGAATTCCGTGAACAGTTCACACCATCGGTCCCTAAGCTGGTGGATGAGTCCATCATAGAGGAATTCCACCAATTTGAAAAGCGGACCTTCCCCGAGATCTCCACTGAGGAAATCTCTGAGAACCTTGCTGACACGAGTAATACCTCGGTCGGCGGGGAAGACCACACCAATTGGGAATGGGCTAAGCGCATTTTCCACATGGTGGAGTACGGCAAAAATGGTAACACCCATTGGGGCCCACATGTATATGTCTTTTTCAAGGCATACTTCAACACGTGCATCAAAATGCACAAGTTCCCGGACGCGTTCAAATGGTCAGTAACGGTGGTAATCCCCAAGCCTAACAAGCCGGATTACACCAAAGCGAAGGCGTATCGTCCGATATGCCTATTGAGCGTCTTTGGCAAGCTCTTCGAAAAGATCTTAGCCAAGCGTATGCAATTCGACGGCCAGAGAGCCGGCGTGTTCCACCCGTGTCAGTATGGCGGTACTATACAACATAGCACTGCCGACGCTGGCATGCAAGTCATTCACTTTGTGCACGAAGCCTGGGCCCGGGACTTGACACCATCCATGCTATTATTGGATGTGTCACAGTTCTATCCGTCTGTCAACCATGCCATGCTGGTTGCCATCATGCGCAAACAAGGGTTTGCAGATGACCTCTGCGACTTCTTTGCCGATCATCTCACGGGCAGATTCACGCGATATCTGTTCAACGGGAAACTCACTGGCCGAACCGAGGTACCTCTCGGTTTGGGACAGGGCTCAGCCCTGTCACCGGTAGGATCGGGACTGTACATAGCCCCTGTCCTACACAAATTGTACCAGGTAGGCCAACGCATGCCGGGTAACGCAACGCTACAGTTTTTTGTGGACGATGGAGGCATTATGGTGGCGATCCCTAAAGGATTCTCCATATCGCCCAAGGCGCAGATAGAAATGAACGTGGAAATGCTCCAGTTCATATTCCATCAACTGATGAACGACCTCATGTGCCTAGGATTGGGCGCGGAGGCGGACAAGTTGGAAATGATGCATTTCTGGAAGAAGAGGAAGCCTTGGCGGTTAGATAGGCCTTTCGGCCCGTCTGCCAGAGTCCAGATAGGGGGATGGGAGACGGAAGTCATCCCATCCTCAAGCATGCGATACCTCGGCTTTTGGCTTGACCCAAAGCTGAGCTTCAAGACTCACGTGAAATTTTATGCGTGCAAAGCCGCCAGCACGGTCAGCTCCATGGCCATGCTGGGTAATTCAGTGCGGGGATTCACCCCTGCCCTAAAACGACAGCTTTACATAGCACATGTGATACCACTCATGTGTTACGGAGCGCAACTCTGGTGGAAGCCAGGATGGAAGGGGATAAAGTGGATTGCATCGGAGATGCAAATTGCTCAATCCCGAGCAGCCCAATGGATCAGTGGATGCTTCCGCACCACGCCTGTTGGAGCAATGAATAACCTTGCGGGATCATGCCTGTCAAGATTAACATCACGCGGTATATGGAGCGCTATGCGCTTCGGCTTCGCACAATACATGAGGGACACCCCACGCGGGCACTCCTCAACGACAATTGGACAATTAACACCAATAACATATCGTTCCCATTCCCAGAAGGGAAGAGGAAAAACTCCAGAACACCCTTGAGGGCATACGGTCGAATGGCAATGGAGTGCACGGAGGAGTTCGTCTCCCTGCATCCCAAGTGCCGCCCTGGGGACAGGCTCATTGACAAGCTCAAGAGCCAGGTCCAATGGAAGTTCTTCGACCGCGATAAGCGGGACAAGAACAATGAAGACCTGAATAAACCTCCCTCCAAAAGGGACAAAGAGACCGGAAAGATAAGCGACGACTTCTGCAAATGGGTAGACAATACCTGCATGCCGGAAGTCACGCGACACGTGTTCAACTCTCGAACGCTCGTAGTGTGGACTGACGGGTCTGCCAAGATTGATCGAGCAAATCTTGATAACACCAAAGCTGGATCGGCCTGGATCATCACCAGGGAGAACCAGAAAATAGCAGAAGGCAAATTTAGTGCCGGACGCTCCACTAGCTTTGACGCCGAGGTCATGGCCTCAGCGGCGGGTATACGAGCCCTCGAGGATCACATCCGAAATGAGGACACAACTATAGTGCTTGCAAGTGACAACATTGGAAACTTGCGACGCTGCATCAAGCCAACCAACGGACCCAGCCAATTGGCGGGCGTGGTGGCAAACGAGGCATTAGGGAGACTGCTCCGGGACAGACCGGACCGGCAGGTAGTCTTCTTATGGACACCGTCCCACGTTGGGATACAATGGAATGAAGAAGTAGATAAGCTTGCTTCGGAAACAACGGACGCAGACGCCCCTGTGGCTGATATCGTCTCTTACTCATTCGCTCTTCAGAAAGTGAGGAAGCGAATGTTAGATGTGTGGGCAGTGGATTATAAACATCCCGACCACACAAACCAGACATGGAAGAAAGTCAGGGGCATACCCGATGATTCCATTGTCGCACGACCCAACGCTTACTTGGGAAATAATTTCTGGTATCACAAAGAGTTGAAACCATCGAATGTCAAAAACTCCAACTTCTTAATGAAGAGGGGAGGATTGACAAAATGGCATGAGAAGAGCCGAGCCGCCCAGGTAGCGCGAATTCTCACTAATCATTTCCCGTCTGGGGAATACAGGCGTCGGTTCAAGAAAGAAGGACCGATCAGGTGTGCATGCGGACTCGGGGATCAAATTGATACCCGAGATCACCAGCTATTCAAGTGCCCGTTCTGGATTCGCATTCAGCCACACTCTCACAAGCCTTTTATCGGCCCCTTCGGGTGGCGTCAGAAAAACATGGCTACATATTATTCTCGGTTCCAGCGCAACTGGAAACCGAGTGATATTGTTGACTTTGTCAAGATCAACCCGTTGGTGGGTACCTTCACCTGGTCTGAAATATTGGCCAAGGCTAGGGACGACCTACAAAACGGCGAAGAACGATCGTTCAACGTCGCCAGACTTACCGCTCACACGTCCTATCGTCAGGGCAAGTGGGAGGAAATGATGAAGAAATGGTTCCGCGGCTTCGGCGCGGTCCAATTCGATATGGAACACGAGGCTGTCGTTGATTGGATCGACAACTCGTATGACAGGTCCGAGTGCTTTGCGCAAGAGCTATATTCATCCTGGACGAGCAACCCTGACCATGCAGGTCAGGTGAATGCTGCGACACTCGAAGAGTGGAAAGCCAGGCAAGAAGAGTTGTCCAATGAAGATGACTTAGATGACGGAACAACAGTCGTCAACGGTAGCATGCTGGGAAGCGAAGAAGCCACCCCGCCACCGCCGCAGCTTATCGCGCTTCTAGACCTGACCGTCGCTGATGTGGCGGATCAGAGTCAGTTACAAGACGCGGAACTCAAAGAGGCGCTGTACAGGGATCGAGACCTGTACTTGCCGCCCGGAAACGCTCTGGCCCTGGGGGGTACACCCCCTCCAGGAGGATGAGCCCGTTCAATAAATTCATAAGCCCGCATTAGTTTAAGTAGCTAGGGCTCTAAACACGTAGAATTTATAAATAAATAAATAAAAAAGAGGATAGCGGGACCCTAGACTGCCTTCTACGCATTATTTACCCCGAGAAGGCCCCTATCCTCGATGATCTCCAGAAGGTCGACGCAATCCTGGCAGTAGCTCTAAAGTACGACATGGAGAAGGCAATCGAGGTTGCGGGAACCGCTCTATGCTCGTTTGCACCCAAGGAGCCACTTCGCGTGTGGGCTATTGCTGTTCGCCACAGACTCGAAGCGGAAGCACGAGTTGCTGCGGATGAAATGGTCCGTCAGTGTATCGTGGTGTTGGACACTTTTCCGGTGGAGATGCAGGAGATATGCGCTGGAGCATACTATCGCCTCCTGCGATACCGGCGTCTAGGAGGGACGATGATAGAGTCAGGCTTCAACTTCTGCGATCCTCCTCCCGCTCAGCATGGCCGTGACGACGTGACGTCCGCTGCATTCATCCTCGCGAATGATCCACAGTTCATCTCGCCTAGTCATGACCGTATCCGGTCGCTTGTCGATGTCAGGTACCGCTCGTCGGATGGACGGGAGTTCCTGGCACACAAGGCGTTACTTGCATTAACGTCTCCTATCATGGCAGGGATGGTGGCGAGCATACCTATGTCGGTCACTGCAACTCACGAAGCACCCAACGCAAACCATCTTCCCACTCTGGTGTTCGAGGAAGACGGCGCGACGCTCAAAATCATCCTCGGCCTTTGCTACCCTGTTAGGGAAGGAAACGACACAATGCAGGAACTCCTGGTAGTGCGGAAGGTGGTGGATGCAGTAATGAAGTACGAGATGGACGATGCTATGGAGTTGTTTCGGCGCCAATGGTCGCAGCTGTCAGTTTGTAATCCTCTGCAAGCGTACTTGCTCGCAGTGCACCATGGCTCCGATGCCGAAGCCAAGACGGCGGCCCAGTAAATCCACGATTCAACTCGCAACGTGGATGACTACTATGTTACAGCAATGGAAGCGACGTCTGCACCAGCGTATCGCAACTTATTGGTGAATCATCGTAGCAAGGAAGAAGCATTGGTCCGAGCCGAGTCATCTGAAAATGGATGGTATTCGGCAGGATACCGGGGCAAGAAGGCAAAGAGGAGCCGCAAGTAGTGGTCGGTGATGACCGTAGAGTTGCACTGAACCACTGACACAAAACATGTGCATTGGTATGTCGCATTTTCCGACCGCCCAGCCATACTGTTAGTGTCAAAAATCCATTGCGACTGAGGCTAACGATGGCTCGTCCAGATTTACTCCACGGCCTCTGCCTATCACTTCATTTAGGCTTGAAGGGCATCCTGCAGGAAATCTTACTGCATATACGTGTACTCGATCGATCTTTGGGGTTTATGTACCGCAGAGTAATAGGATCAGTATATCGCGTGACTCGCCGTGAGTCATGACTAGCCTAGAGAATGTTCGGAGGTGCTGAGATGATTGCGGCTGACTCGCAGGTGTCGACTCGTTATTAGAACATGACATTCCGGGGCAAGGCCCCTGCTTGCTGAACGCGGATTTGACACATGCTCTGCGATAGCACTATTGCGCAGCCAGCAGCTGCCGACAGCAGGAGAAAACACCGAGTCGCGCGGCAGCCTGAGTTTGCTGGGTAATGATTCAATCTGGTACTTGGGCTGGTGGCCCGGGTAGCCTGAGACGGACGTGTGGGGCTGAGGCTCGGGCCCATGAATAATGTATATCGCCTGGCCACACTCGACGTCGTCTTTGTTTCCTTGTGCGCCAGCCTACTAGTAGGGGGTCACATTTGATCGTCCTCATTTCTCATCTACATGTCAAGAAACCTTTTCCCGTGTGCTTCATCATTTCATTGTTGCATGAGATCTATTAGGTATTCTATATGTACTGTTGCATTCCGTAGTATCGTACAACGTATAGATCTCGGGCCTAGACTCGGAGTCGAGTGGTTCGCGCTCAGACAGTACTCGGTTCATTGAGCTGTTGCTGGGCTTGGCCCTGGTCATGGCGCAGATTTCCTGAACTTAGGTGAGTACCACGCGCCATCATCGTTCAAGTCAAATGTGCTCACCGGAAATCTCCTGCTGGCGGTCGCCAGTAATGGCACCGACGACGGCGTCCTTCTTGCCGCCAAGGCGGTCAATGGCGCCCTCCGCGTACTGCTTCGCCTGCGCAGCCTGATACTCGGTCTCACCCTGCGCATGCTCCTCCTTCCCGGATTGTGTCCATGACTGGGAACCAGTGACGTCGCCGATCGTCTCGACGACGGTGCCCTTCAGTGAGTGGTATTGCCCAGTGGTCTTGCTGCACGAGACGTCGTCAGAATCCTGGTTTGGAATGCAAATACTAAGTACAGATGCTTACTTAGGCTCACCGCTGTTGTTGTCGTACGAACCAGACATGCTGAATCGGTGTAGGTCGAGGGAGTAGAGATGTTCTGTGTTCAGTTGTGATGTGGGTATTCAACTTAATGTTCAGCGGAAATACTCACCCTGTTATATACTGTCTGTCTGGCCTTTCCTACCACAACAAGAGCCCCGAGTCGCGTCATTTTTCGGGGCTTCGTGGCCGTTGTCGTTAGGCGGCAATTCTCCGCTGTGACGCATTTTACACCACTTGCCTTTCTCAGGAATGCGATTGCTGTGGAGATCCACGTCGACCTGCCCTGACGACGTCATCGACCCTCACCGGACGCCGACGTACTCGTGATGTGGCGGACGTTGCGAGGACGTCGTGAGCATGTGCACACGATTGGATCTTGCGGCGCGCTCCCTCTATGACGCGTGACGTCATCGTGAACAAGACGCCCGACGTGCGAGCGTCAGCAATGTCATTGGCCTGTCCTGGCAACAGTCCAGCAAGGAGGAGCATGCCCAAAGCGAAACCGAGTACCAGGCCGCGCAGGCTCAAGGCTTCGCAGAAGGAACAGTGGTTAAGCTTGGCGGCAAGATGAGCGCCGTCGTAGGTGCCCTCGCTGGCGACCGCCAGCAGGAGGCTTCAGTCATCAGTTCATTCACCCGTCCAATCACTTCTGTCCCTCAAGCGCTTTGTGCGTATGTACGTCGCCACAAATTATAATTGATGATGATACAGAGTCATACTACATAGCATGCGGGTAATACACAAGAACGATCAATAGTTCATAATCAGAAAACTTCAGATGACTGACGGCTGCGGCGGCCACTAGGCGGCGAGCAGTGCATTCTCGACTGTATCCGAAAGCCAATGTCCGCCGCCGAACGATCGACATCGGCCTTGTTTCATACGCCACAAAACATGCATTCTACTATTGGCAACAAATGAGTTTCGTAGTTTATGACATCAATCAAACACCGGATATTTTGAAGAATGTACGGGCTCAGTGTGCTGTGCTAAGAGCGGGATCTGCTACACAACTATGAATTCTGAAGCTGCCTGTGAAGAAAAATTGGTAGTCAGCAACTTCTTCGCTATATCCAGAGACCAGGTCCTAATCCACGTACACTGTTTACTTTGTCAATGATCTTGTCATACAGTGTCTGGTACAGATCTCGGACTACGTCCCAGTCTTGGCCATACGCTTGCGAGCAGTGAAGATGATAAGACGGTTGTTCCTGGGGCCTCGCCGATGACTCCTTGAGCGACTCTAACGTCGTAAATAGCGCATCTGATGGCGATTCGAGTCGCCCGGTAGCATTGGCGATCGCTCTGCATAATAGTATGCAGTAGATGCATTGGGGGTTCATGTTCTCAGGGAGGGAAGTTGGGTTGATCGCGAGATCATGACATGTCGACATGGTGAACCCATAGCAATGGCCGCTTGAGTATCTATGCCCCACATAATTTTGGCACAGTTTGGACCGCGACGGGACTGGGATAGGGCCGCCAACACCCGTTGTGACCTCCTGGGCAGCGGCTTTGCACGCCCGGTGATATAGGAGTACATTTCGATACGTGGATGCCAGCGACTGCTCAAGCAAGGGCACATAGTAGTCCTCCACGGATCTGTCGAGGAAGAGCAATGCTGCCTGCTGCGCTTCCTCGGAGAACCTATGACTCACTGCGAGCAAGTACGCTCGCAGAGGGTCCGCCATCATCGATTTTGACCATTGATGCCGCAATACCTTCATCGTGTCCTCCATCTCGTACTTTTTTACGGCGTCACGGAGGCTCCGCAACATAAATAGCTCCTCCAGGGGTGCGGCAGCATTGGGATGGCCTGGACAGGACAGACTGATCAGATATTGCAGCGTCGCGCTGTCCTCGTCAAAGGATAGATGGGGGAGATCAGAGTTAGAGGACGCAGCGGCCGGCTCTCCACTCCCTTTACCGTCGGGTTGAGGGATATTTGCTATCAATGCGCAAATTACGGGGGACGCGACAGCCAGCAAGGCTTTGTGTGAGGGAAACTCCTGTTCATCTGATGATCGACAGACGATGTCCGCTAAGGGTTGCAAACGATGACGAAGTGGGGAGAGATTTTGCCCATCAATCTCATCGCTCTGAGTGGTAGAAGGGGGAGGAGAGCTAGATGAGAGAGGTGGAGGATCGCAAAACTCGAAGTCCTCCTCCACTTCGCCTTCCAGACGCCGATATCGCAGGAGGCGATAGTACGCTCCGGCATCGATGTGCTGCATTTCAGGCGGGAATGCGTCGAGAACTATGATCTGTTGATGACAGATCTCGTCCGCGGCAAGTCGTGCCTCTGCCTCGAGCCGGTTACGAACAGCAATCGCCCAGACTCGAAGGGGCTCTTGAGGGACGAAAGTGCGTAGTTTAGTCCCCGTTAATCGAGTAGCCTTTATCATCTCGTACTTCAGGGCTGCCGCAAGGACAGGGGTGAGCTTCGTCAAATCATCCAGGGCAGGATCCTCCTGGGGAAAGATGATACGGAGGAGGTTGTCCAATGTGTCGCTGTCCTCTTGCACTGGGACTACTGGGCATCCGTCCCGAAGTTCCTCGCCCTCTGCCTGAGGCTCGCCAGTCGCATTGGACGGCGCCTGACCAATCTCAAGCATGGAGGCGAAAAACGGAGATGCTAGGTGTAGGATAAAGCGAGAGACGCGGAAATGGACGTCGTCGCTTGAGCGTAAAATGAAGTCGGCTTTTGGATCGTCAAAGGGCGATGAGGCGTAACGCAGAATATCTGGTGCCCGTGTAGACGATGACATAGCGCAGATTGTGAGAGAGCGGGAAAACGCTGTGACTGAAACCAAGGAACAACGACGTTGGGAGAGATGAGGCTGAGTGAACGGCGAGCGTGACTCGGAGGGCTACTTGGCACAACGTGCACAGACTGGCACGTTGCACAACGGACTACTTATGATATATATTAGACTCACATCAATTGAATGAGCCGTGTGATACAATGCCTCGAGGACGGGGAGAAGATGTGCGTGTAAATGCGCGAGAGGAAGACGAAGGACGAAGAAGGAGACCGTTGTGTCCATCGCCGGAGTCCGTGGAAATCAGCATTCACAATTGCGCGCGCGGCGCGTCGTCCACGCCACCGACGCGTTGCATTCGAGGCCCGCATCTTCAAGTGATCCACGTTGTGAGCCGGTCGTGGTGTACCACTTATCTAGCATCATCGGTGCGTATCGTCGGTCACAGGAATCGTCTCAGCTCCTTACGCCTTGTGCCTCAGTACAAACTCTATCGTGTGCTGTGCATGGCAAACTCCCTTCCGACTCGCACAAGGCGCGGCAGGGTACACAGGAATGTAACTTCTGTACGTATTCAGATTGCTCGACTCAGCTGAGCATGCGGAACCTATTGTTATGATCCATTTCAGGTCTTAAATCCAGGAGCGAAGTCGGCAGGCTGTTTGCCTGCTCGAGCTGCAAGCTGGCCTTATACTGTGTGAGTGTCAAACCAGATTTATCCTCTCGAGTGCTGTATTGTCGGGCTACCAACCTTAATCTCGCGTCAGAGCGCAGAATGCCAAAAGGCCGGATGGAGTTTCCACAAGAGCGTCTGCAAATCGATGGAGAAAGAGCGGTCCCAGCTCAAAGAGATGGACAAGCTCTTCCTGTCCGCAAACGGCGTCATCCGGAAGACAGTCAACCCTACTGCCCCTCTGCCGTCCGCCATCATGGACGGCTTCTGTTCATTCGCGGAGAAGTTCAAACTGCCGCTCATGGAGGCCGGCTACAATGCGCTACGCGTTGCCAAAGACCCGTCCTTCTCCGCGCGCGCCGTGCTCCTCGTCAGACTCGACTACGCTTCCGAGCGCGCGCAATCGTCGCGCCTGTGGGCGCGCTTCAAGGTCCTCTACGCGCTGCCGATGACCTACGATGAGCTCTGCAAGACGTACGGGAGGGAGGAAATGCAGCAGTTCATCGATCAGTTCGATATGCTCCGTAGCATCCAGTCTCGCGCGGCGGACTTCGTTGCCTCCGTCACCATCCTCCTCTTCGCCTGGTGCAACGTTGTGGACCCGCCCGTACCGTTGCACTACCCAGTCCCAATTGAAGTCACGCCGGCCTACTTGCGTGCAGTGACAGTCTCCGATACGTGGGGGCAGAGGCTAGAGGACATCGTGGAGAAGATATCCAGTCGACAGGCCACCGCTCGCGGGTGATCGTGATCGCCGTTTCCGAGATCGGACAAGCAGCTTTTGGGTACTACTAAGTGCTTTAGGCGAGCTGTGTGCTTCATTTTACCACCATGCTGAAGAGCCTCTGCGCGAGCTGTTCAATTAGTGATTCCCGTTCTCTCGTAGCGCGGCCTTTCGGTATGTGCACGTGTAGTTTTATACCTGTATTAGCACGATGCGAGGATCACTGTGTATACTATGCTGTACTATCCTGAATGTACTCCGCGACCACGTGTGGAGCAGTCCTATACCTCAGTACCAGGCTGTATGCGCGATATTTACATCCATCACGCTTCCACTCTTGGGGCTGTATCGACATGATCGTCCGGTGGTGGCTTGATGATACCGCTCTGCAGCATATCCACCACGACAGGGTCTGATGTCCAACCGGCACCTCTGCGCGAAACAATCAGGTTTCTGTGATGCTCTGCCCAGCAGTCGGACTCACAGAACAGCTTTGACGACGTCACGCATGACCGCTCCGCTAGCGATCTCGATCTTCTCCACACCGTGTATGCCGTCCGCACGCGTGGGCCCGAGATTCAGGAGCAAGACTGGTTTCTGTAGGTCCATCGCGTGCCTGAGCAGCCTGCCGAATTTCCAGTGAATATAAGAGGATTCAAAGAATAGAACTGAAAAATCGGCAAACCTGAAGGCGGAAAAGGTAGCGAGCGTCGTGCCCATTAGAAGGAGTCGATCACATCTTTCGATATCGGAATACCTGAGGTGCATGAGGGCGATGTAAGGACTGAGCGTCCCGTATATGGCGTCGTGAACGCTTACGAGCGATCTTTGACCTCCTTCGCAATCGACTCGCCGAAGAAAATCACCTCCGGTTTTTGCTGCGATCGCGTATGTCAAAGGAGCCCCAGCGACTGCGAAAAAGCAAACAGTAACGCACGATATTACTATGCATGTTCTCCAAGAGACATGCTGGGCAATCAGGTACGACAAATTCGTCATAGTTTACCCCTTCCAAGACGACCTTGAGATCCGTCAGCGGTCATTCTGTCAAAGCCACTGATTACTTACATCACCGTCGGGATTCGTGCGCGGCTGTCTCCCGGTGGCCTCGAGCTCGTCGGCAAATGTTTTCCATTGCGGATTCGCGGCGGACAGCTGACGCTGGAAGTCGTCCCTGTCGGTGGGATGTCCATGCACACATCGTACACTCTGTCATGGTCTCCTCAGCAAGCAGCGATCAGTGAGGAAAGAGCCGCCGTACTCGCAGTCGCCCGTGTAGCTCCAATATTCGTTCATCCATGTGAGCGTTATCCCAGACATGCGCTATGGCTTTATGATGCAAACCATCGACGTTCTGCGTGATGAGCTTGTTCACAAAAGAGGTATGTTGTAGGGCCGCGAGGGCGAAATGGGTCGTGTTGGGCTGGGCGTCGCGCACGGGAGGGTAGCCGAGGTATGACCGGAGCCTGACACATCCTCGTCTAGGTCAGATCGCACTGAGGCGGGGCACCTCGACTTCGAGGAACGGAGGGGGCGCACCAATACCGTCGTCTGTGAAGCTTTAGTATGCGTACGAGACCTCTACTGGGTCGACCAGGCGTACCTGAATGCTTCACCCTTCGGTGACGGATCCATCAGTTCATGGTACTAGACGCGTGCACCCATGTCAGGCCTCGCAGCTAGCAGGCAGCCTCCGTAGACATACGAAGATGGGTCTACGTATACACAGGGTCAACAAAGGGCTGCGCCCGCTGAGAATGTCCTCACGTACTTGTAATTCGGGTTCAGATACCTCCCCTTCGCGCCGCGGTACGCGCGGATGCCCGAGTCGACGCTGACCCCCGCTCCGGTGACAACAGCAGCATTTCCCGGCGACAAGAAGGCCGCTATGCGGTCGACCGCCTCCGCGGGCAAGACGGCGCGAGCCTGAGCTGCGTTGGCAGACTTGAGGATCGCCTCCGGGATGCTGGGCACTGAAACGCGCATGTGATTCGTGGTCAAGGTACATCTGCGCGGGCCCGCGCCCGTGCGTACTACTTAACCCCGCACTCGAGCTCCGCGCCGTGACGATGCTCAAGCCGCCCTCACCGCCGTCGACGCTGCACACGCCCGGATGGCAGCACTACTCCGTCGCATTCTCCCCCTTCCACACCAACCGCCTCGCACTCGCCTCGGCAGCTAACTACGGCCTCGTAGGGAACGGCCGGCTGCACCTCGTTTCGCTCGGCCCCGGTCCTGGCGCGCTGCCCGGCCTCGCGCTCGACAAGTTGTGAGTGCCCTGATAGCTGAATGGACTGCCGTGGCTCACGGACTGCCAGCTTCGACACGCAAGATGGGTTGTATGATGTCGCCTGGTCGGAAGTGCACGAGAACCAGCTCGTCACCGCCTCAGGCGACGGGTCGATCCGACTCTGGGACATAATGCTCAATGTAGGTCCGGCAGCGACTCCCCGCAGGCCGCACTCCGCTCACGATCTCGCAAGCGCATCTAGGACCTGCCCATCCGCGCGTGGCAGGAGCACACGCGCGAGGTGTTCTCCGTCGACTGGTCCAACATCCAGAAGGACATGTTCGTGTCCTCCTCGTGGGACGGCACCGTGAAGCTCGTGCGTGCTCATCTCATCCTCATCTCCGCGCGCCCAGCCTGACCTGCATCTCCGCCAGTGGTCCCCGGAACGTCCGCACTCTCTGTCGACCCTGCACGCGCACCAGATGTGCGTCTACCAGGCGCTCTTCTCGCCCCACCAGCCCGATCTCGTCGCGACGTGCTCGACAGACGGGAGTCTGAAGCTGTTCGACCTGCGCGCGCCCGCGTATGCCGGCGGCACGAACTCGTATACGCGGCCCACGTCCGCCGCGGCGCTCACCGTGCCGGCGGCGGGGACAGAGGTGCTCGCACTCGACTGGAATAAGTACCGCCCGTTCGTTCTCGCGAGCGCGGGCGTCGATAAGACCATTAAGGTCTGGGACTGCCGCATGGTCAAGCTCGGCGCGGGGCAGGAGCAGGTTGGTGGTTTGTGCGAGGTGCCGCTGGTCGGCCATGAGTACGCGGTGAGGAAGGTCCAGTGGAGCCCACACCGGCCGGACGTACTCGCGAGTTCGAGCTACGATATGACGTGCAGAGTGTGAGTCTGTTTCAGTTGGGTTGTCATCTGGTGCCTCCTAACGCATCTACAGATGGTCGACAACACCACTGCCATCTGGCGGGCATATGCTGTATGTCCACGACGCGCACACAGAGTTCGTCGTTGGCTGTGGATGGTCGCTCTACGACGAGGGAGTCTTGGCGAGTTGTGGATGGGATTGCAAGCTGAATGTGTTTCGTGTATGACTACAACTGATCGTGAGTGCATTCATATTTGTATCTAACTTCGTTCCTCGTGCTTTGCCATTCTGTTTTGATGCTCTTTGATCATTTTGGCTATGCTCTGCTGCATATGCGTGACCAGAATTAGGAGACGACTACCGCGTCACCATCCGTAGGCAGAGCAAGAAAACGCCACGCTGTCCTTCCCCTACCTCCCGATAAATCGTGGCTGACTGGCACTAAATTGTCAGTAATGATTAATGAACAATGGTTGCATCGTGACGGCAGCGCTATGGAAGCTGTTGGACAATTGGACCATTCGCTTCAATATGGCTGGGTTACTCGGCTACAATACGGGCTGAACTGACAAGCCATAAACCAAGCGTCATTCTACTCCTCTGCCATCCGTGCAGGCACACGGAGCCACCAATCGAATATCTTCCCTACATCCTACCTTATCGTCACAATCCCGGGTGGGATATAAGCCAAATCTAGATGCACACCGCTGGTCTGGAACAGTCCCCGACCAGGCCAAATACTGATGCGCAAGTGAGTACCAACGGCAGGGAGACCCTTAAGGCATCACCAGCCGCGATGCATGCTACAATAATTCTGGCAAGATGAAATTAAGAGTCGATCCGTGTTGGCGTTGGCTGGTTCGAACAGAGGCGCGGTGGTCGACTGTCATTATTGTGAGTTCAAATTTCCGTAAGTAACCGTGCAGTGATTGTGTGCTGGATGTCATGTCAACTGGAGCGACGAACAGAATCTGCATGATCGATCTAGCAGGAGACGCGCGGAGATTGAGCTGTGAGATCGTGACTGCTGCGGACCCGGTTGCAGAAGGTACAGCGGAAAATGATCACGAAATGTCTGAAACGGCAACAAAACGTTGCTAGCGGACACCTCGGTCATTGGACCACTGCCTTCGCGGGTTGATACATAGGAGGGTCACAATGGAATGTGAGTGTCGTTGGGCATCGACATGGACCTCCAACTCGTGAACAGGGCTCAACTGCGTCGGCGTATCTACTCCGTCGTGGTCCAGGAAATTGATACCGAAGCTTTTCAGTGCCCCGAATGTTTTCAAGGACAAAACGTGGCTCGGAGCGCGTGCCTGTGGCACCAGCGTACAGCCTGAGCAGTGCGGTACCGCCGTACCGGCGGGGGTGCATCCATCAAGCGGCATGTCCCGTCGGAGATGGCTGGCCGCGCCTTCGCGCCGCTGGCAACGGCGAGGAGAAGGGAGAGTTCACGGTGAACGTGTGTCTAGAGCTTAGACAAAGGATGGCATGCAAGGCAACCAACTGACGATCGCGAACAAGGGGGATCAATTGAAGGGAGCTGAGAGGCGCGCGAGGGGAGGACAAAGCATGTGCGTATCGTGGGAGGATCTGCCATATGAGGCAGGCGACGGTGACGGCCGAGGGTGCTCGCACATACGCCTAAATGCTGCGGGCGTATCAGAAAAGCGCTCTGCTCGCCCTCTTTTCCTTCAACCACCACCTCCTTGGCCCGTCTCTCGTTAAAAGGCCCCACTCGTTTGCCCTTCCCCCGCTTTGGAACGCCAAGAGTCACCATGATCCACGCACTCACCGCCCTCGTCCTCGCGCTCCCCCTTACCGCGTCCGCCGTCCACCAGGACAGTTCCTTCCGTCGCCGCCACGCCAGTGTCGCGCATACACCGGCGTACATGCGCCGCGCGGCCAACTACACCATCAAGGACCACTTTGTTGGTGAGGACTTCCTGTGAGTAGTGTGTCTCCCCTGGTCGCCAACTACTTCCTGACGCGCCGTAGGTCGTGGACGTTCTATGATAGCTCCGACCCGACCGGTGGTTTGGTGACGTACCTCGATGCTCAGTCTGCTATCGACAACGGCCTTGCGACTGTCGACTGCGACAACGTGACGACTCTTGCCGTCGACGCTAACCAGACTGTCGCTACTGGTGGTAACCGCAACTCCGTCCGCATCAGCTCGCCAGAGACGTACAGCTCGGGTCTCTTCATCGCCGACTTCGCCATGATGCCCACCGGCTGTGGCACCTGGCCCGCATACTGGACCGTCGGGACAACTGCTGATTGGCCTGATGCCGGCGAGATCGACATCATCGAGGGTGTCAATCTGAACACCGAGAATCAGATCACGCTTCACTCCGGCGCGGACTGCACGCTTAACAGCACAGCTAACACCACCGGCCACATCCTCGGTACGGAGTGCACTAGCTCTGCGGACGCCGACTCCGGGTGCGCCTACCAGCAGGACGACACGACTTCCTTCGGTGCTGGCTTCAACGCCGCCGGCGGAGGCGTCTACGCGCACCTCTGGAACTCGGACGGTATCACTGTCTGGTTCTTCTCCCGCGACTCCATCCCCTCCGACATTACGAGCCAGAACCCCGACCCGACCACCTGGGGCACCGCTGCTGCGATCTTCCCCAGCACGGGCTGCGACATCTCCAGCCACTTCTACGACCACGCGATCGTCCTCGATACCACGATCTGCGGTGACTGGGCCGGCCCCGCGTACTCAGCCTCGGGCTGCCCGGGTACGTGCGAGGATGCCGTTGCCAACTCGACCAACTTTGTCGGTGCGTACCGCGCGTGTTCCGGCGTTATCGAACACGCGAAGGCTGACGCTTCATTTGTTTGCAGACGCGCAGTGGAAGATCAACTACATCTCCGTCTACCAGTAGACGCGCGCCGCACGGACTCTCGTTCCCCGCTAACGACACCTGCAACGTACAAAGCTTTCCTTCTACCCGCATCGCATCGTATCCTCGTCCGCACCTCACCGCATCTCACCTTAGCCTCGTATACCTGATGTCCTACTACTGATCTGCTATTTATCACCGACCTTTGGGCCGGGCTCCATCCATTTCTCTTTTACACGTCGGTGATGAATGTCCATAGGCTATAGATAGCGCAATCCCCCTTGGCTCTCGTTAGCACTTCACACATACACACTTCCCGCGATGCAGTGCCGCGTAGACGTCGCTTGCTCGCTTATACGATTATTCCTCGACGCTGCTGCACGGGCCGGCCCGCCCGATCCTCGACGGAGCGGTGTTGCAGCCGCCGCTTGCCTCTCTGGATCCTCGGGCTGCGTCCGAGGCATTGCTATCATTATTGCTACAGTGTACACACGTTCTGTGAATGCAATCACTTTCTGCTTGACCGTATGTGATGAACACGGCGTGATTGACCGGTATCATTTATGATTCCGCCGCTGTTCTGTGTTGGTGCTTCGCGATGGTTACGCTAACACAGGTTAGGTGAGTGTCTGTTCCTTGCCTATTAATACGTGTGACGGCGACGTCCGAGGGGTTCTTATGTGACGCCCTCACATGTACAATTGACGAGTTGTCGCATTATAGGATCTTTAAAACAGGGCCGACCAGTTATAATTACCGATCACCTCCAATCCTATCCCTCCATCACAAGTCGATTTCGGTCGATGTCCCTCCACAATTCACCCCTCCCCTGCTCCCGCTACTCCTCCGCCGTCACTACTGCACGCTGAGTCGCCGCCGCCAGCAGATGCGCACGTTCCCGCGAGACAGCTCCCCACAGGCTAATTGGCACGCGAGCATCCCAATCAGCAGATGACCGCCCGGTAGTGCTTGGAGGAGCCGACTCACCACCACAGCCGCACATGTGGTCTGGTTCACGGGCACGCACCCCGCGGCGCCCCCCGCGGGGCTCGCGAACGGCACGGGCGCCAGGAACGCAGCGAAGTGCATCCTGCCGCGCCGGTACTGCTCCGCGTCGAGCTCGCCGTTCTGCACGCGCTCCATGTCGCGCTCCCGGCGCGCCTGCATCTCCTCCTCGCGCGTGCGCCGCTGGCGGCGGAGCTCCGCCGTCTTGTAGCTGTTGAGCGCGCCGTTGAGGTGCGCGTGAACGGCGTTGTGCTCGCTGGCGTGCGTGGCGGGCGGGATGTCGGCGTGCGACGGGGGGCTGAGCGGGGAGGGCTCGTCGCCGGATTCGAAGAACTTGCGCTGGAGATGCTGGAGATGCGCGCCGATGGCGGCTCCCGGAAGGGGGCAGCCGCAGTGAGTGTAGGGCACCTTGAAACGTTTCTGAGATGCGGGGTAACTCGTGAGTGACCTATGTGTGAATGCCGCGCAAGAGAGCGGCATACCGACCAAGCCGTACAGGTGAGGTCGAATGCATTTGATAGATGGTTCTCCTCTACTTTGTCGTCGCTGTGATCGCAATGTGGCCAACTCAGTATCATACAAAACCACCGAGGCCAGGAGTAGCACCTACTGATCTATATATCGCCCGACATACTCCATGCAGTCATCTGCATACTGACCAGCCATCAGTTGGTGAGTATGCCATACGAGGTCGATATCCAGAGTGGGCACGAAAAAGGCAGCCGGCGATGTTGTCAACAAGTCGAGGAATCTGCATGTAGACCGTATTCAGAACACCCTCCAATTGCCTGCAAAAGACGATACGTACGCATGATAACGTGTGATGGCGTGCATCAGAACAATCTCGTCGGTTGGCTTGTCGAAATGCCCTGGCGCAGTCCAACTCAAGGCATGCATCTTGGATACGAAGGAGCCTTGCCGGATGACCTAAACAACATGGCATTTCGGGACAACATAAGTGATGTCTGCTACGTCGCTGGGCGTCGGAAGCACCTACCGCGCCGACAAGGTCAACCGAAAAGGGATTATCATCCGTATACGCACTCAGAGCCCTTTTCACCCTACAGAAAAGGTTGCACGGATGACTTCAATTGGTGTTGTCAGCAAGCAAGAATGGGGAGACGGACAGCGGCTCCGGCGGACGCGATACCAAAAGCAAGGTGCGGACTTCGGCGATAGAGTGGCTAAAACTCTCTTTGATTTTGCGTCTCCAGTCTTCCTCCTCGGCCTGCAAGTAACGGGACGCATGAGCAAGCGCACTAGGAAGGCGACAGACGAAACGCATTTGATGGAGCTGTGCACATACATCTTTTCGGCTGAACTTACGATCCGACAGAACCACGTAGTATTTGATCTTTTCCGCGCGTTTGGTATCTGCTTTGGCAGTCGAACCACGCAAGGTGCCACTGTACCAACTTGAATGGCCTGTAGGGACCAGGAGATTTACATTGGTGACACACGTACGCGAGGTAAGCATCTAGCCTTGCGTCGGCGCTCTTGTGGCTCTTGGTCAAGTCTCGTACGAATTTGTCAATCGCTAGGGCGGGCTTGCTGATCATCAGGGAGCAACTGGAGCACGTCAACATGAAGTCTTGAGCATAACCGGTACCCTCCGGCGTCAGATAAGCTGTGAGGGTACAGATTAATTTAGGGGTCGGTAAAATACTCCGTGTTGACCTCGTACGCGCAGCATTAGACTTGTCGCACCGAGGGCAGGTGATTTTGTGGTGCAGAAGATGCCATCTTAAAGACGCTATTGGGTCGAACGGTGTCCTCGTCCGTGCGAGCCAGTCCATCCTGCGCTCCTCTGACGGTTGATATCGGGCAGGATCACCCATGGCAATCTGGTGATAGATTAGCGGCGGGCACTGAAGGCATACTGTGATACTCTGCGTGAGCTCACCACAGCAGGTATTATCCTATTGCTCAAGGCACTGAGGATGTGCAGCATAGGCAGACGCAAGCAGTCCTCTGCGTACCATCTGCGCCAGCAACATAAGTCGGGAAATGTAGGCACAGAGAACATGCGAGCATACGTAGGGTTCAGCATGTACGCGTGCCATACCATGAGGACATCAAGTGGTGGCACTTCCGCCTCAATCCAAACCTCGATTTCTTGGTGGAACCTGACACCTTTCGCCCAGCGGTGGAATCTGATACGGCATGCCTGCATGTCGAACGGAGTAATAGGTCATCATCCGTCACGAGCACTCACCTCTCGACAGCCAAACAAACGAACCACACCCAAACACGCGGTGAGTACGGGGTAGAGTCAAGATTCCTTGCGAGATCTGGAAGGTCCTCCTGAGGACAGGTCTCGACGCGCTCCCTGAGTGCGCTGAATGCGCCCAGCAGGCTCAAATGCGCCTTCACGTACTGGATGCTAACGAGAGGATGAATAAGGTCGTGAGGACCAATTAGGAAGGCCGGTGGAAAGCTGTATCCTGTTGACCCAGAGTCTTGCTCATCATTGCCGTGCTCCCTGTGATTAGACATGAATGTGTTCAGATACAGTCTCGGGCTGGAGGTCCTAGGTGAGATCTGGAATTCACTGTCCAGAGGCAGCTTTGGAAGAGGAGGGGATGTTTGTGGATAAAAGATGACTCATTCACTCCTCGTTCAATCTCAAGACGTGGATATCAGAAGATGTCAGCTTGAAGGCACAGCCTGCAGACAGCTGAGCGTCATTAAGCACAAGCCCAAAAATCGCCGACATTGATAATTCATTCGTAGTTCAGACTCACAGTGAAGCCAGTGAGCACCCACATCACAGCACAGACGATAGACCTGGTTGGTCCCAAAACTGGGCAAGACGGTGCACTTCAAGTTCACCAGGAGCGGCCTTCACATCAACTCAGGCTGGTATCTCGAGAATGATGCCAATGCATCACTGTAGAGCAAGCGGCCGTTGGGACAGGCGGGGCGGACTCGGACGCTCTGGATGGGTCGACGGATGGATCTGTTGCCTGTCCCTACTACGAACATGCGCCTTCTGCTCCCTCCTGCTGACTAAGGCCATGCGCACTGCCTATCTGGGTCTGCCAGACGCCTCGATCACGTGCCCCCTATCCCATGTGCCCCCACCGAAAAACAGCAGCATCCGCACTGCAGGAAGATGAGCGGGAGGACTCCGGCACCAGATGTTACAATGGTACTATATTCGTTGAGCGTCTCCTCCCTCCACTCTACTGTACTGATACCGGTTCATCCTGGTATATCTTTTCCTTATCCTCCCGAGCCCAACCTCGGGCCTCCTTCGGCTCTCCGACAGTGGAAGCCTGCTCCGTTACCCTATGCCCTATCCTCTCACGCTATTGTTATATGGACACCATTCCTATTTGCCCATTTACTGTCTCATATGATACTTGGTGGTTCTCCTTCCCCCGCACTGCCTTAGTTGTTACATACGCCGCGTTTGTTTTCCCTTTATTTTCATCCTCTGTGTGCTTATGATACCACTCGGGGCTTATCCCCTCGTGACCTTACCGTACCCGTGGCTCAACCCACGGCGCTTCTTCTCACACTCGACCCTGACCATGTGCTCTTATCTGTCCTGACTCATTGTGACTCATACCTGACTCAGACTGACTCATGCTCGGGCGCTCTGTCGAGTCATATCCTCTCCCTCCTCTGATTGGCTAGAGAGATATGACTCGCTCTGACTCGACCACGAGTCCTCATGTATATATACTGCAGGTAGCTGGAGGTCGAACCCTCAGTTCGACCTGGTTCAATCTACAGCGTTCACCCGCTCTAGCAAGGACTCGTTGACACTCCCCTTGAGGACGCTTCAGACGTGCTTGAAGCCTCTCCTCTCGACAAACTCGACCTTGCCTCAGACGTGCTTGAGGGCAAGTGCCCGTGATCATCCTTGAACTCTATCTCATCCCCTTGCCCTATAGCCTATACCTTTGGGTTAGGGTTTGTGCTAGCGCAGGGTGTTACGCTCCACGTAACATAAGGTTGAACTGATCTTAACGCTCCGCTTGTTCAAGCGCAAAGCCTCCCCACCCTTACACGCTACCCTGGGGCCCCACGTTCTTAGGGCTCCCCAGTCACCACGGACTACTGAGTAGAGGTTGAACCCATTGCATACGGGCTCCCCGCACTTGACGACCTTTTCTGGAACGACGACCTCCGCCTGTTTGAGGTCAAATCAAACAGTGCAGGACTCAACCGGTACGACCCGGTCCTCGTTCGAAAAGCAACCAAAGACGACGCCCCCACCTGGAACTATCTTAACAACGAACTCAAGGCTTCCCAAAGCTTGACCAAGAAGTTCCTTGACAGCAGAAGACGAATCTCCGAACGTATCCAGTGTTACGTGGTAACACCGGATACGGGCGTCTTGTTGTTATCGCAGACTCCCTGC
>KV429159.1:34987-46876 GCA_001632345.1 Daedalea quercina L-15889
CAGGAGGATAAGGAAAAGATATACTGGGATGAACCGGTATTAGTACAGTAGAGTAGAGGGAGGAAATGCTCAACGAATATAGTACCATTGTAACATCCAGGAGATCCACGAACAGAGGCCGGTGAAGGACACACCCGCCACCATCCAATGAGTGGCTTCGCAGAGCCAACCAATGACCCCGATTACCTCGAGAGTAACCTCTCCAGAACCCACCCGAATGACCGCAGGCCCGTCCCACCCGACCTCGCCTCTTGTAGAGAGCGACGACCCCGCCACGACAGGCGACGAGTCCAAACAGACCAATGAACCAGAACCGATAGCTGAGGCATCCGCTCTCGAACCCGAATCCGAATCCGACTCAGACTCCAATTCCGACGACGAAATGATGACCATCACTGAGCTCCAGGCTCAAATCAACTGCCTTTCAGCCTTGACAAAACTTGACGTCCCGAAACCGAAAGGTTTCCAGGGGAAGTCCGATGATGTAGGACCGTTCATCCAACGAGTGGAGGCCTACTTCAACGCCACTGGGAATGGCCAAACCGACCCCCAACAAAAGATCAACTATGCCATACTGCTCATCGACAGCGACAGCGACGCGAACTACTGGAAGGACCTCCACTATCTGGAGGAGGATGCGGCGCAGGCTCAAGGCCAGCACCGATTCGACACCTGGGAAGAATTCAAGGACGCCTTCAGGAAGGCCTTCCCCGTTTATGCAGAAGGAGACAAGGCGCTCATGACCCTAACCGGGGTGCGCCAAGGGAGAACACCAATGACGGCCTTCATCCCGAAGTTTAGAACTCTCACCGCGAAGGCAAAGATCACCGACAATGCGGTCCTTGCTGCGCTCTTCAAGCGAGCTGTATGCTCCGACCTCCTCAGCAAAATGCTTAACCTCGAGAACCCACCCAGCACCATGGCTGGCTGGTATGACTTGGTCCTGCAGCTTGACTCGTGCCAAGTATACTCTGGAGGGTACAGTGGAGGAGGAGAGCAACGTTCTTACCAGAACACTGGACGAGGAAGTGGCCGACTCGACGAGCCCATGGACATCGATGCCATGGCTCCCAAGGAACGCCAACACCACCAGGAGCTGGGCCTTTGCTTCTACTGCCACAAGCAAGGCCACCTCCTCCATCAGTGTCCTGAAAGGGACAAGAAGCGCAAGGAGAACCCCAAGCGCCGCCAGCCCAGCGGACCCGCCTACGTCTGAGGTCTTTTCAAAGACCTACCCATAGAAGACAGAGCGGCACTCTTTGAGCAGCTCTCCGAGGATTTTTGAAGGGGTCTGAGAACTCGATGCACTCAGACCGATGACCATATGCACTCCACATCTCTCATGTAGTAACAGGAATCATGCAATCAAAAGTGCTTTATATCCCCCTTACTGTGAGAGGAGTGCACAAAGACATCGACATCGAAGCCCTTATCGATAGTGGTGCAATGGCAACCTACATCCACCCTCACCTCGTAATCAAACTACGCCTCTCGACCACACCACTGGCACGACCCATCCCTGTCTTCAATGTGGATGATACCCCTAACAAGAAAGGGACCATCACTCACTCTGTGGCCCTCCGATACCGATGGAAGGGGACAACCAAAGTCGTCAAAGCCTACGTAGCCGGGATAGGACAACAAGACATCATCCTAGGCCACAAGTGGCTCCAAAAGGAGAATCCTGTCATTGACTGGAAGAGTGGCCAGATGAAGTTTAACAATCACGAGCAATGGACGCGCTTCGAGCAGAACGAGTCGCTCATACGACATGACTGACACCAGGAGACAATTAGGAGGGTGGCGGATGAGCCCCCCTCCTTCGACGAATTCCTTCGTCAATGTGACAAGAAGGAACAGGCCTTGCGCCCCAAGAAACCAATGCAGGGATTGGTTAACGAACCCCAGAAAATCCTGCAAACAACAATCGAGGAAGTACCTGATTCCGAATGGGACTTCTCTCCTGACCCGCCTGACGAACCAACTTCTTCTATCCTCGACGAGCCCATAGAAGAACTCCCGAACCATCCCCCGATGAACCCACACGACGACCCTCCTGAACAGGAGGAAGACTACGAGGCACGAATTCGGTCAATGATGAACGACCTAGACCCAGACGAATTCCTAGCCTCCTACACCCCCGGTACCACCTATCTGGCAACACTCGAACACGACGAAACTCCCCTGACCCAGGAGTTTGAAGAGCACCCCCGATCCCCGCTGAACCGACACGCAATTAATCAGCTGATACAAACCAGCACTGGTGCACTCGTACCCTCGGCATTCTCAATTGGACGAGTTACCACCGCCATGGAACTAGCGTCATCCAAGAACAAGGAGGAACCTCCCAAGACATTGGAAGAGATGGTCCCCTCATACTTGCATGACTTCCTTCCGGTATTCGACAAAGGCATGGCATCGCGACTTCCTGGACACACCGCATACGACCACGAGATTAACCTGAAGCTGGGGTTCTCAGAAATGAAGACCCAGGTGTATCCTCTCAATCCAGCTCAACGGAAGGAGCTCGACAAGTTCATCCAAGAAAACGAGTCAAAAGGATACATCCGACCCTCGAAATCTCCGATCGCCAGTCCCTTCTTCTTTGTAGGAAAGAAGGATGGAATGTGGAGACCCTGCCAGGACTACCATACGCTCAACGAGAACACGATCAAGGACCGCTACCCACTCCCACTAATCTCCGATCTGATGGAGAAATTCAAAGGCGCGAAGGTCTTTACCAAAATGTACCTGTGCGCTGGGTACAACAACGTCAGAATCAAGGAAAGAGATGAGTGGAAGGCTGCCTTCGCTGTCCCCGGATCTGATCGCGGTCCACCCTGACTCTACGAGCCCACGGTTATGTTCTTTGGTCTTTGCAATTCGCCCTCCACATTTCAGCGCATGATGAACACGATTTTTGCGGACATGCTAGAAGAAGGATGGCTCGTCATCTACATGGACGACATCCTGATCTTCTCCCCGGACAAAATCTCGCACCATGAACGAACCCGACGCGTACTTGAACGGCTAAAGGAACACAACCTCTACCTCAAACCTGAGAAGTGCCACTTCGACGTCACTGAAGTAGAATTCCTTGGCATGATCATACGTCCAGACACCATCGCTATGGACCCGATCAAAGTCCAAGGCATCGCGGAATGGCCAGTACCCCAAACCGTCAAGCAGGTTCGTTCGTTTGTAGGGTTCGCCAACTTCTACCAGCGCTTTGTCCACCACTTCTCTGAACAAGCACATCCCTTGGTGGATCTAACCAAGAAGGATGTACGATGGCACTGGGACAAAGAACAACAGGACACCTTCGAGGACCTTAAGGCAGAATTCATGCGAACCCCCATGCTCACCATGCCCGACAAAACAAAACCCTTTGCCCTGGAATGCGACACATCGAAGTTTGCCACCGGAGGAGTCCTATTGCAACACGATGCGAACGGCGATCTACACCCCTGTGGATTCATCTCTCAGTCGCTGAACCCCGCTGTGTTACGTGGTAACACCGGATACGGGCATCTCATTGTTATCGCAGACTCCCTGCGCTCGCTAGGCAACGGTGCGAGGATGTAAGTTCCTTGAGGGACAAGGAGACTTACCGGCATACTATGATAAGTACGGCTTCGGCCTAAGGGTTAAGCGTGGATACCTAAGTCAGCAACAGGCTGCTAGGACTCTCCAGAGTGGTTGGGCAAAGGACGCTGGTATCTGATGTAGATTTAACCAGGTCAAGCTGAGGGCTCTCCCTGTTATCCTACAAGTATATATACATAGGCGTCAAGCAGGAGTCATCAAGATTACGGTTGCTGAGTAAGAGGGGGAATGGGGACCCTGCCAGTCACAGGTTGGTGACTAAAGCAGTGCGAGGGAACGAGAACTGTCAAGTATCGTACGAGACAGTAAATGGGCAAATAGGAATGGCGTCCATATAACAATAGCATGAGAGGATAGGGCATAGGGTATCGGAGTGGGCTTCCGCTGTCGGAGAGCTGAAGGAGGTCTGAGGTTGGGCCCGGGAGGATAAGGAAAAGATATACCGGGATGAACCGATATCAGCACAATAGAGAAAGAGGAGGGGATGCTCAACGAATATAGTGCCCTTGTAACACACTGAACGGAACTACGAAATCGACGACCGCGAACTCCTGAGTATCATTCGTGGATTGGAGACATGGAAGCACCTCCTGCTAGGCAGCCCACACAAACTCACAATCCACTCGGACCACTGGAACCTGATGTACTGGCGAACGGCCCAGAAGCTCAATCGACGCCAGGCTCGATGGTCGCTTTTCCTCAGTGAGTTTGAATATGAACTGGTACACGTCCCTGGCACGCAGATGGTCATCGCGGACCTCCTATCACGACGAGCTGACCACGACATGGGCGATGATGATAACGACGAAATTGTCATGCTCGCCCCACAGCTGTTTGCCAGAGCGATCAATGCTGACCTCCTTGACTGCCTACGAGACTGCCAGGAAAAGGAACCGATCATCAAAGAAGCCTTTGATGCGCTTCTCGGCAAAGGACCGGCCCCTGCGAAGTCCTCCCTCACAGACTGGCAAACTGATGGCAACCTCATCTGGTACCAAGGACGAGTCTATGTTCCACCCGACACTGGCCTCCGACAAAATGTCGTACGTCTTTATCACGAGCTCCCATCTGCAGGACATCCTGGGATCCATAAGACTACAACACTGGTGCAACGCAACTACTGGTGGCCTGGGATGGGGCAATTCATCTCCCGCTATGTCAAAGGATGCGGGATATGTCAGCAGATGAAACCGAACACACACCCCACCATCACCCCGATGATCCCAATTCCACCGTAGCACCCAGCACTTCCATTCTCCTGCCAGACAATGGACTTTATCACAGCACTACCCGAGACTCCCCACGGACATAACTCTATATATGTCGTGGTGGACCACGACTCTACAAAGGGGGTAATTTTTATCCCTTGCACGGAGCAAGAAGACGCAGAAAGCACGGCCAAGATGAACCACAATCACGTCTACAAACGTTTTGGGCTCCCACGCAAGATCATCTCCAACCGAGGACCACAATTCGCCTCAAAGGTCATGGGAGAACTCTGCCGACTAACCAGCATTGAATGAGCACTCTCCACTGCCCACCACCTGCAGACTGATGGACAGACTGAGTGAGCTAATCAGGAGCTCGATCTTCCTACGAATATTCTGCGTGAACAACCCTGAATCCTGGGACGAGATGCTCCCTGATGCCGAATTTGCTCACAACTCTCGTCCTCATTCCGCCATCAAGATGTCACCATTCTATGCAATGATGGGATATGAGCCACGAGGCATTCCCCACATCACCGAGATCGCCGACTCTCTGACCACGGAAGAACGACTAGCGCAGCTCCAGAAGGCACACAAAGAAGCCACGTTCGCGCTAGAAGCGGCCCAACGAGTCATTGAAAACTGGATCAAAGCATGAAGCCCCGCCTTCAAGAAGAATCAGAAGGTATGGCTCGACATGAGGAACCTCTGACTCCCCTACCCCACAAGGAAGCTAGCACCTAAGAAGGAAGGACCCTTCCGTGTCCTAGAAGTCATGGGACGTGTGACCTATCGGATCCAGCTTCCTCCGCAGTGGAGGATCCACCCTGTTTTCCACGCCGGTCTCCTATCACCATACAACGTGACCGATGAACACGGCCCGACACATACCGAACCACCACCGGACAAAGTAGACGGAGAAGACTCATGGGAAGTCGAAGCGATCCTCAATCACAAGGGTACGAACACGCGGCGCCGCTATCTCGTGAAATGGAAAGGATATCCCACGAGCGAAAACACATGGGAACCAGAGTCACATTTCCTCGGCTCCGTGGAAGAGACCCTTGATGAGTACAAGCACGCGCACTGCCCGGCCCTCCTTTACGGATATAAAGAGGCACACTGACTCGGAGTCGTCAGGATCTCACACCCTGAGACAGACAGCGCTCCTCAGACCAGTACATGTCCTCCTCCGCTGCCTACAACTCCCTCTCCCTCGACACCTACGACAAGCTCTGGATCGCCACCCAGCTCCCCTACGAACAATGCCAACCACAAGGGCATCGGCCTCAGCCTACGCCGCAGCCATCGACCACCGCACCCCAGCCGCGCCCTTCTCCCTCCTTGACGCCTCCCTCAAATGCAGACCGCTCCCCGATGGCAAACTCAACTGGCCCATGGTATCCCAACTCCTCGTCGCTCCCCACACCTTCGTCCGAAACCTCGACCGTAATGGTCCTCTCGCCGACGACCCCCTCGACGCTCTACATGGAATGGACGCCCTCGCCCAGGTCTTTGATGCGGCCGTCGACCTCTACACGCAACAGGACCTACTCGAGGACGCCCTTCACGAGTATGCCAACACGAGGAACCAGGCCGCAAGGACAATGATGCTCCGCCTCCAGGACCTCAAGGATCAGGTAGTCATCCGAGCCACGGCCCACGACATGGTTCCCCTCCGTGACGTCCAGTATACCTGCGACTTTGTCATCTCCCGCACCTTCCCCCACCTCGCCGATGAAGACGTAGCCACAATAGCAACTCCTTACTCCCCCTGCATTGCCTGCCTTGGGCTCAACGTCGAACAACACTCTACTCTCGACTGCCCTCACTACTGATGTCCTTGGTGCTTCCGCTGACAACCCGGTCACACCGAACGAATGTGCTCCGCCAACGAGGCAGAAGCATGCACCCTACCCCCGGATGTCCGCACCCTCGCCGACCTCATGAGGGCAAACATATTCACCCCGACCGCTGCACATTCCTGGTGCATCGTCGCCGATCACCTCTTCCTCGCCAGTCACCCTATCATGAACCTCTACCCCACCGACCTGACTCTGGTTTACTTCCGCATGAAGTGAATCGCCCTGGAGAATGTAACCCGATGGTTCGTGGTGCATGGAGGAAGGATCGATGGTGCATACTACGACCTACAGCAGGCTACTGAACAGTCCCTCCATACGGGGATGGCCCTGGTCACTTCCTACGCCTCGCGAGAGGAAGCCCGAGCCTCCCTCGACCAAATGAGGGTAGAAGGCACCCCCTTCATTGACCAGACCTCGCTGGTAGGTGCTCGAGCTCCGTTGCAGGAGCGAGGAGACTACCCCCCTCGACCTCTTACTCCATACCCTGCCGCCCGCCTCAGAACGACACTCGCTGAACGCCCTATGACCCCGATCGGAGATTCCCCCACTAGCGTCGACGAGAACATCCCGCCGTGGGACTGGACAGTCAACGACGACTTCGAGACAGCCCACGACTCGGCATCAACTCCCCCACCCATTGTCCCTCCACCTCTTACCGCTGAAGAGCGAGGATGGATCGCCCACCGACTCTTGACCGACTCTCCGACCCAAGAAGAGTCCATCAAGCAACGTGCGGACCGCTACCATCGACAACTGCTCACCTCAGAGCCCCGTCCATCATCTGGAGGATCAGAAACTGGTGACCTCCTAACCACGGGGACAGACAAAGTCGTCGCCCACCTCACGTACCATCACAATGGGACGACTACATTCAGAGGAGTCAAAGGATCTTAGAAGGTCGTCGAGGTCATCGACCATAGAAAGGGGCTTATGTTACGTACGCCGCGTTTGTTTTCCCTTTATTTTCATCCTCTGTGCACTTATGATACCACTCGGGGCTTATCCCCTCGTGACCTTACCGTACCCGTGGCTCAACCCACAGCGCTTCTTCTCACACTCGACCCTGACCATGTGCTCTTATCTGTCCTGACTCATTATGACTCATACCTGACTCAGACTGACTCATGCTCGGGCGCTCCGTCGAGTCATATCCTCTCCCTCCTCCGATTGGCTAGAGAGATATGACTCGCTCTGACTCGACCACGAGTCCTCATGTATATATACTGCAGGTAGCTGGAGGTCGAACCCTCAGTTCGACCTGGTTCAATCTACAGCGTTCACCCGCTCTAGCAAGGACTCGTTGACACTCCCCTTGAGGACGCTTCAGACGTGCTTGAAGCCTCTCCTCTCGACAAACTCGACCTTGCCTCAGACGTGCTTGAGGGCAAGTGTCTGTGATCATCCCCTTGCCCTATAGCCTATACCTTTGGGTTAGGGTTTGTGCTAGCGCAGGGTGTTACGCTCCACATAACAGTCTCCATGGTACATAGGAATTCTAGAAGTATATCTTCTAGAATGATGTGTTACTTCTGGATACGTATCTGATGGCAACACTATTCCAGAACGATTCCATAGTAACTAGATTCTATAGCAACGTAGAACATTCTAACTGCTAACCATTCCAGGACAGATGAACTGATCTCAGGTAAGCTGGTTCGGCTAACAGCTGAACTGGTAGCAGTTCAACATGAATAATGTAGGGTGGCGAATAGAAGATGACGGCGGAGAGATACTTAGTGTAGCGAAGCTGTATTCCCACCTGGTTGCTATATACTTTTTAGGGTTCACCCACCGCTGTTGGCTTCAAGCGTTCCCGTGCACGCCACTGTGCCTGCTCCAGAGCCATTGGTGAATCGGCCCGAGGCATGAAGTGTCGTAGGCGACGGGCATGTACTGTTCCAGTCAGAGGGTTTCCGGCTAAGTCTGCGAGGATGTATGAGTTAAGTAGCCGCTGCACTACCCGCCGTGGAGTCAACCATTTTGGCAGCAATTTGTGTTCCAATTTGAAGGTGTAGTCCAGTGCACTGTGATAAACTTGGACCAGGTCACCCGGTTCGAATATGACATCTTCTTTTTGCTGTTTCAGCAGCCGTCGGTCAAAGGCGGCTTTTCGTGACACTGCATGCTTTACGTGAGCTTCGTATCCGTCCAACCGCTGCTGCTCCACATAAGCTAAGTGGTTGACTACATCACCTGTTGTCACTGGCTGCTTGAGTTTGTCTTCTGGTGTACTGGGTGTGTTGATGATGACGCCCAACAGTAGTTCCTTAGGTGAGAATTTGAGGGCCGGTAGAATCCGTCAATTCAGTTCCTGGATTGCGTTGTCAAAGTGGAGCGGCCACGACATGGGCAAGGACTCCCATTCTGCCTCCATTGTTTTGCTGGTGGCTAGATCGAGATCTGGGCTGCATTTCCGCTTCAGTATATGCAGCAACAACCGGTTCATACTTTCCACAAGACCATTGATCCATGGAGCGTACGCTGACACCACATGATACTTGGTGCCAAGCCGTTCGCAACATGCTCGTACATCTGTGTTGTCAAAATGCTTTCCCCCGTCAGTCATGAACGTTTCCCATGGTACGTACATGTCCGATAACTGTTTGAGACATGCAGTTGTCGTCTTGGCTGTGCCGTGCATCTTGAACTTGTAGCCCCATACGCTCTGCATGAAAGTGTCCAGGAACAAGCTCACCATTATGTATCCTCCTCGTCCCTTCGGCATCGAGAGATAGTCAGCAACCAGTAGCTCGAATGGGTGCCTTCGGGTTATGGGTGCTAGCAATGCATTCAAGTGTGCACTACCGAAGTTCTTGCACTGTCCGCAGCGTCTTATGCCATCCAAGACGCTCTGATCCAGCTTCGGGCTCCATACCTGATCCATGAGCACAAGCTTGACTGCATCACGGCCCCAGTGTCTGCCTTCTTTGTGCTGTTGTTCTGCCATTGCGGTTGCTTCAGCTCGCATTACGCACTTGACGCGAGATCATGCACGTGCACGTATGCTGCCAAAGTTTCGCCAGAGCTTGGCGCCTTCAATATGGTACTGTTCAGCTCGGTGCCTTGCACGCCACGCTACTGCAGCGTCCTGTCCGTCGACATCATTGAGTGCTTGCACCACTTCAAGGAAAAGCAGCTCGTTCTTAAACCGCTCCATTAATGTTGCTATGTGGCTGCATGTCGCCGCTGTTCCTGTTTCTGAGTCTGATCTGGCATTGTCAGCAATGAGGAATAGGTCATTGACTAAGCCTGCCTCTGCTTCCCAGTCCTCACATACTGCCCACTCACTCCCATCTCCCATTGTGCGCTCTATGCCTTCGGCCCTTCTGCTGAGGCCGTCGGCCACCACATTCAGCCTGCCCGGACATGCCAGACGTCGACGATCGTATGTGTGAGTATTCCGCCAAGCCATCGTGCATGGCTAGCATTCAGTTTGTCGTTGATGAGTACGTCTCGCAGAGCCTGGCAATCTGTTTCTAGCTTGATGGGAAAGCCCCAAACAATATCTGCAAACTTATCAAGGCCAAATTTCAGTGCAGCGAACTCGAGTATAAAGGGCTTATACCGAGCTTCTGATCATGATGTACGCTTTGACGCAAATGCTATGGGATGTAGCTTTTCGACTGACTTGCCATTTGCCAGCACTGTGGTTTGTCATTGCAAAAGGACTGCTCCGAAGCCGTCTTGACACCCGTCCATGGTGATGATGAACGGGGTTCCGTCCCACAGAGGCCGTTGTAGTACTGGTTCTGACGTTAGAGCCTTCTTGAGTTTGATGAAGGCTTCAGTGTGTTTTCGTCCCCAGTGTTCGGCTAGCTTCCAGTTCTGTAAGGTGCGCCGATACATTGTTTTTGAGCAGTGAGGTGGTAGTTCAACTGCCTTCAAGAGGTCGCGTAGCGGGCGCTCCACTGCTGCATACCCTTTGATTAGGTCCCGAAAGTGCCCAGTGAGACCTAAGAAGGATGTTAAAGCCATCGCGTTTTCTGGTTGTGGCCAGTCAACTACTGCTGTTAGTTTACTAAGGTCTGGTAAGACACCCTGTGGTCCTACACGTGCACCTGTGAACACCGTCTCTGTCATAAAGAACTGTGACTTGACCGTGGATAATGACAGTTTCTTCTCCCGAACTTGTTCAAACACCTTGTGCAGCTTACCCATGACCTCGCTAAACTCGTCTCCTGCGGTTCCTCCATCATCGACGAAGATCTCTATAGTTCCGTCTGCTATGAGGTCATGTAGTGTTCGTGCAGTTAGGTGCGCGAATTTTGATGGTGCTCCTGTTAATCCAAAGGGCATTCTGATACACTGGAAGTAACCACACCCTTCGACGTAGAAGCACGTGTACGGACGTGAGTCTTCATCCATTACTACTGCGTAAAACCCAGATGCGAAGTCAAATGTGCAAGTCCATCGATGACCACTTAGCTGCTGCTGCTTCACCCATAGATCGCCCTGCGGCATCGGCGCAATCTCCGTGACTTTGTTTAGTGCACCAAAGTTCATGCAGGTTTGCCACTTGGGGCTTGCTGGTTCCTGTTCTGCCAATTCAGGCTCTGGCCGTGTTGGTAGGTCTGGCCATGGACCGAGCCCCGCTGCAACACACTGGTCGTTAACCCTGTGCTGTAGTTCTTCCAGTGGCAGGCCACCCCCTTCATGCGCCTTCTGCGCCAGTGTGATCAGCGAGACGCACTTCATGTCACTCGGGTGACACTGCTTGATGACTCCTGCTTCCAGTAGCTCATCGATCTTCTTGTGGAGGTACTCGCGCTGAGTGTTATGCGGAGCGTAACACCCTGCGCTAGCGCAAACCCTAACCCAAAGGTATAGGTTGTAGGGCAAGGAGACGAGATAGAGTACAAGGATGATCTAGGACGCTTGCCCTCAAGCACGTCTGAGGCAAGGTCGAGTTCATCGAGAGGAGAGGCTTCAAGCACGTCTGAAGCGTCCTCAAGGGGAGTGTCAACGAGTCCTTGCTAGAGCGGGTGAACGCTGTAGATTGAACCAGGTCGAACTGAGGGTTCGACCTCCAGCTACCTGCACTATATATACATGAGGACTCGTGGTCGAGTCAGAGCGAGTCATATCTCTCTAGCCAATCAGAGGAGGGAGAGGATATGACTCGACAGAGCGCCCGAGCATGAGTCAGTCTGAGTCAGGTATGAGTCACAACGAGTCAGGACAGATAAGAGCACATGGTCAGGGTCGAGCGT
>KV429160.1:0-45246 GCA_001632345.1 Daedalea quercina L-15889
CTGTGCTCTCTTAACGGAGGCAGAGGCAGAGAACAGATGTGAAGTTTTTCGTGGTTCGGTGCCACGGTTGTGGCCTTCCATAAATGGGTACAGATCTCACTAGGTAATCTACAATTACAAATTGATTCGAGGCCGTCGCCGAGGTGTGACCGTTACATCACCTGATTTGGGGCTGATATCAGCCGATAAGCACTGATGAGAGCAGTGGGGGGTTCCCCTATCAAAATGTCCCAGACGTAGAGGTGAGTGCGGTGGTGGGGTGCGACTCTCCTCACAGATGGGGACGAGACCACTGTGACCGGCAGCCTGAGGCCCGCACGCCGATTATGCGAGCAAAGCGTGAATCTGTAGTGTCTGACCGTGTTGATGAAGCAAGCTCGAATAGGCTTTAGCTGGAGAATGGCGTTGTCTTAATGCGATTGAATGATACTAATGGGCGAGTTTGGTGCCGACGAACGTCTCATGTTGAGACGTCGGACAAGCGGCACGCCGGACCGAGGCGATCATGATAGAAGGTATTTAGTAGTACTGTTGAGCACAACATCCAAGCAATCTCTTACACAATTTACATGATATACAAGTCCATAGATACAGCGTATTTACGGGCCGATGATTATGATAGTGCGACGGGAATAATGGGTAGTTGCAGGAGGTCGATGATGTAGTCGGGGACAGGCGTAACAGCAACACAGAGAAAGCAGTGGTGTACAAAGAATGGGAAGCTCAGAGAAGATGAGAGAAATCAGTCTAAACCCGCAACTGGAACATTCCATGCCCAGCGCCCCTCCAGGAAACCTCTCGCCGTGTCCTCAAGCACAATCTCGTTCCGCTTGGTGACATATACCTATGAACACCGATAATGAGCGGGCTGATTGACCAGCGACCATCAATACGGCTACGCACTGTGCGATCAGTCACTTTCTGACGAAGCGTCTTGATGACTTCTGGGTCAAGTGGCGACTCAATCAACTCGGATAAATCCTCAACGGCGCGCTCAAGGTCACTGCGGTACTACGTAAGTGTCCAAAACGAATGGACGAGTTATAACATACCGTTGGTTGTCCTCGTAGAGTTCCTTCTCATTACCGGATTCCAGATAGTACGCCATTCCGTAGGTCCACATAAGCGTCGTCCGACACTTGATGACCTCGTCGACAGCCTTCTTCATGAACTGAACCTCAATCCACGAGAGCTCCGACGTCATCTGCATCTCTTCCATCTTCTTCTCCGTCTTCGCGTAGAGCTCGACGGAAAGCTTCTTCGACTGTTCGTGATTGGCCCACCGGTTATAATACTACACGAACCAAACGTGTTACGACGCAACTGCAGATGGTACATAATTGTGTACGTACATGGAGGTAACGTTCGAGAGAAGCTCGGCTCCGCGACTGAGCATCACGTGCATCCTTACTGGCCTTCTCATCATACCGGTTGCAGTTGTACCACGAAGTACCATGTTCCGACCATGGGCCTATGCATACAGTCAAGGACATGCAGTCGTGTGACCAGCGTATCAGAGGCTTACCCATGCACACCCAGCAGAATTCGTATTTGCATTTCTTGCACGTCATATGGCTTGTAGAACAATGAGCAAGATCGTGAGATAGACACTCGCACACTTACTTGCATCCACCGTTCTTCTCGATTGTGCTCTGGCATTTGCTACATTCCTTCGTGTTGCTCTTGATCCAGTTGGCCGTCTCACTGTCATCATGGCACTTCTGCAGCCACATCTTCGCGACTGCACAGATCACCGGTCGATGGTCGCTGTCGATGTTACACCCGAAGCAGAACTTATGCGTCGTCGAGTTGCCACAGGTCACAATAGGTACTTGGGTTGCCAGCGAAGCCCTGGTGATCGAACAAGACACCGTGTAAGTGCAGGAAGGATATGGGCAGTACTTGAGGTCCGGCCGATGGGAAACGTAGTGTCGCACGAGCAACTCATGGAAGCGCTCCCAGGTCCTTTGGTCTCCCGTGAGCACTTGCTTAACAAAGTTGTCAGGAGCCACAACGTCGCAATCTTCCGCCATACAAGCGATCCAACTTTCCGCTTCGGTCTTGACCTTGCTCTCGATGTATGCGGCCCAGCAAGACTTGCAGAACTTGTGGTCGCAGACCAGCGACAGGAACTCCGTTTGGGTGTCGTCGAAGCAGATCGGGCAGACGAATGACTCGTTGTGCACTTGCGGAGTCACGCGTTCTAACACCTTGGACTTGCTAGACTTAGTGGCTGCAGAGGCGGTTCGCCGCGAAGAACGGCGCGGACCTATTAGACTCTCCTTCGACGACTGAGAGGATGAGTGCAAACGCCCACCAGAGGCAGCGGGTCGCCTCGGCGCCTTCTCCGGAGGCGCGATACCCGCGGCAACAGAGACCGTAGCAGCATTGTCCATGTACTTCTCTATTAGCTTCTCCTTGTTCCAGTCGAAGTGTCGTAGGAGTAGGGGTGCCACATCCTCCTGAAACACCATGTCAACATCGGCCGTTGGGCATGTATCGTAGACACTCACAGCAACACCAAATATGCTGGTAATGGAGTCTACGTCGCTCTTCATTTGCTTCTCGACCTCAGCTTGGGAGAGGCTCTCATAGTCTACCTCGTAGATCTTCTTCTTTGAAGCCCCTTCGCTGAAATTGTCAAGTTCCATCTCAGAGGCTGACTCTGGGGCAGCTTTATCAGCACCATAAGACGAGCGGTCAAGGTATCGCACTTACCATCGTCGTCAACAAGCATCCCCTCGTCGTCCTCATCGTAGTAGTCGATCTCATCGTCCGAGTACTCGTCGGCGGAAGACATAACGGCGACTGAGATGGGAGTGTCGCAGCGCCGGAGTTGAGTAAACCGAGTCTGTGTGCTCGCTTGAGCAGTGCGGCAATAAACGCTGAGGAGCTGTCCTTGCGGAGTTGGCTCGCTTTGAACCCCGACGTACTTATCTGAGATCGAGTGAGTCGCTTTCAATTTCGATCGCGTTTATTACGTAATCTACCTTCTACTCGCAGTGAGTCGTGACTCGGCGCGGTGCGAACGCGCTCAAAAAAGGTCGGGGGCTGCATGCAAAGACTGATCTTCGCAAGATCACCTGCACGCCCCGTACTTCGCCCCAGAAAGTTCACCTCACCACTGTTCATTCGCAGGATGTCTACGGAGAATGCTGGGACACACAAGGACCCGGTGACGGGGGAGATGATCTCTAAGACGTTCGTCTGACTTGCTCCATACATTTCGCGGAACTTGACTAAGCTAGATGGGCACAGGGAGCTTAAGAGGAGAGAAAAGCAGCGTGAAAAGGAAGCCAAGAAGGCTGAAAAGGCTGCTGCTGCCCCCGCAAAGCCTACTGCTAAGGCAACGGGTACGAACGAGGAAGATTTGAATCCCAATGTGAGCATCCATCATTTTGCGACTGCCGCAGTGGTCGCACGACCTCGCACGCATTCAAGTGTCGTCCGTTTCCAATAATTTTCTAACGCATACACCTAGCAATACTTCGAGCTCCGATCACGTCATATCCAAAAGTTGCGGGAGACCCAGTCACCCAACCCGTATCCGCACAAGTTTGAAGTGACATTATCAATATCGCGCTACATCGGAACGTATGGGCCTGAGGGCAAGATCAAGTCTGGCGAAAGGCTTCAGGACATTACAGAGTGTTTAGCAGGCCGCATCCACAATGCCCGCGCTTCCGGCCAGAATCTGCGATTCTACGACCTCCATGGCGAGGGTCAGAAGGTACAGATTATGGCGACTAAGCAGTAAGTCTGCCTCGTCTCCATGAACGCGCACTTTACTCATAGTATACCAGGGACGCCAACGATCCGGAGACCTTTGCATCGGTTCATGATAATTTCAAGCGAGGAGACATCGTCGGTGTCATCGGCACGCCCGTACGTACAAAGAAAGGCGAGCTGTCCATCGCACCTAGGGAGATGATACTGCTCGCGCCGAACCTGCACCAGCTGCCGTCCGAGCACTTCGGGTTGAAGGACCAAGAGACGCGGTACCGGAAGCGCTACCTTGACCTGATCCTCTCGCAGGACACACGGCGCATCTTCCTGACGCGGAGCAAGATCATCAACTACATCCGGCGGTTCCTTGACGGGCTCGGCTTCCTCGAGGTGGAGACACCGATGATGAGCATGATCGCGGGCGGGGCGACGGCGAAGCCGTTCGTCACACACCACAACGACCTCGACCTCGACCTGTACCTCCGGGTTGCGCCGGAGCTGTACCTGAAGCAGCTCGTCGTTGGCGGGCTCGACAGAGTGTATGAGATCGGGCGCGTGTTCCGGAACGAGGGCATCGACCTGACGCACAACCCCGAGTTCACGATCTGCGAGTTCTACATGGCGTACGCGGACATGTACGACCTGATGGACCTGACGGAGAGCCTAATCGAGGGCCTAGTGAAGCACCTGACTGGCGGGAAGACGACACTACAGTTCCATCCGGAGGGCAAGGAGAGTGAGAAGGTGTATGAGCTTGAGTTCAAGCGACCCTGGAAACGATATGACATGATCGAGACGTTGGAGGAGAAGCTAGGCGTGAAGTTCCCGCCGGGTGACACGCTCCACACGGATGACGCCAACAAGTTTTTGCGTGAACTGTGCGCTAAGGTTCGTGATGGTTTGTGTCATCTGTGTTTGTTTCACTGAACATGCCATAGCACAATGTTGAATGCAGCGAGCCACGAACAAACGCGCGGCTTCTGGACAAGGTTAGAGTGATCGTGACGCGCCTTCTGACCAAAAAAATCTGATCGCAGTACAGCTTGTTGGCGAGTTCATCGAGCCTCTCTGCATTTCTCCCGCTTTCATCGGTGCGTTTGTATTTTTCAGACATCGACTATGGAGTACTCAACGTTGTACAGTCGGCCATCCGCAAGTGATGTCACCTCTGGCCAAGTGGCATCGTTCGCGACCAGGTCTGTGCGAACGATTCGAAGGCTTCATGTGCGGCAAGGAGATCTGCAACGCGTACACGGAGTTGAACGATCCATTCGAGCAACGTCTGCGCTTCCAGGAGCAGGTAAACCCTCTGGGGTTACGTACTTATGCTGGATGCTCACGTCAATCCACAGGTGAGGCAGAAGGAACAGGGTGACGACGAGGCTCAAGGCATCGATGAGACGTTCGTCGACGCGTACGTGGCTCTCCCTTGCAGTCAGAATTCTCGCTGATCTCTTGTCGCCAGTCTCGAGCATGGCCTACCACCAACCGGTGGATGGGGCATCGGTGTCGATCGTCTCGTGATGTTCTTGACCGATTCGCAGAGTGCGTCCCGTGTCTGTGCTACTCCCGCATGATACTCACACAAGGCATTTCAGACATCAAGGAGGTGCTGCTTTTCCCTGCCATGAAGCCTGTCGAGACGACACCGAACCCAAGCGGGACGGTCGGACCAAGTGGTCAGATTTAGGTATCGGTACTTACATAAAGGAAGGTTGTACGTATCGATAGATAGTAGATTCTCCAGAAACGCAAGAGGGTTCATTCGCAGCTTGAATCATGAGTGAGAGAGGGTGGACCGTGCCTCGCCTCGAGGAGGCGATGCGCGATATCGATGCACGCTGTGTCCTGCCCGCCTGCCATTTGAGCACGGAAAGCGGTGGAAACTACTTAGGCGGGTGGAATGGGGGTCGAAGCACCTGGAAGGCAGGCGAAAGCACGTAGGCGCCCCACTCGCCCAGCGCGCGCTCCCATTTTTGGGCGCGTAAAAGCAAGCCACTGTCAGTGCTTGGGTCTTAGGCGTAACAACTCTCCTTCTCTTTTTCCCCACCTTCATCATGGCCGTCGTCGGCGTAGACTTTGGTACGCTACACAGCAAGGTTAGCGGTCAGTCTCGTAGCCTGAGAGGGTGTCAATCTGATCGATATGTTGTAGATTGGTGTTGCACGACACCGAGGTATCGATATCATTGTGAATGAAGTCTCAAATCGTGCCACGCCGTATGTTGAGCATCTATGCACCTTCCAGACAAAGTGCTAACGCCTGTACGTCTTAGGTCACTCGTTTCATTTGGCCCGAAGCAACGGTCACTGGGAGAAGCCGCGAAAACGCTAGAGACCTCCAACTTCCGCAACACCGTCGGTGGCTTGAAGCGACTGATTGGGCGGTCATTCAGTGACCCAGAGATACACGAAGTAGAGAAGAAGTTTCACAATGCCACCCTCGTGGACGTGAACGGTACTGTCGGTGTTCAGGTGAGTTCGAGTTCAGCCAAGTGTGTGGCAGCGACTCTCAGTAGGCACGGATGTCAAATGAAGACACCGCACGCGAGCATCGAGGAAAAATTGTTCGTCGCGGTTTAATGCATAGTGGATGGAGCTATTGTGAACACCCTGCTCGCGCGCGTCCTCTTCTGTTTTCGTTATGACTGGCTGGTTGCGCGTGCGCTTCACGAAGATATCTATGCGTCTTGATGGAGGAGCTCTTAAATCACTGGCTCTAGATCGTGCAGTTATGCAGTGGATTCGGGGTGGGGGAGGATGATGGGAGAAGGAGCGCTGCCAAGGATCAGCACTGCGGGAGCACAGTGAATGCTAATGCCCTGTACAGGTCAACTACTTGGGTGAACAGCGACAATTCTCCGTCACACAACTTGTCGCTATGTACCTAGGCAAGCTCCGCGACATCGCGGCGAATGAACTCAAAACGGGCGTATCCGACGTCGTCATCACCGTCCCCGGGTGGTTCACTGACATCCAACGACGTGCGATGCTGGACGCAGCGCAGATCGCGGGGCTCAACCCTCTCCGTCTGATCAACGATACGACCGCCGTCGCACTCGGCTATGGTATCACGAAGTCTGACTTGCCCGACCCAGAGAACCCTCGTCACGTCGTCTTCGTCGATGTCGGCCACTCCTCCACCTCTTGTGCCGTCGTCGCATTCTCCAAAGGCCGACTTGACGTGAAGGCCACTGCGTATGACCGTCAAGCGGGTGGTCGTGACATCGACTACGCCCTCGTGCAGCACTTCGCTGCCGAATTCAAGGAGAAGTACAAGATCGACGTGCTGTCGAGTCCGAAGGCGACGTTCCGTCTCGCGGCAGGATGTGACAAGATCAAGAAGGTGCTCTCCGCAAACGCCGAGGCGCCGCTGAATGTCGAATCGATCATGAACGACGTGGACGCGACGTCGCGTCTGACGCGTGAGGACTACGAGCAGCTCATCTCCGGCGTGCTCGAGCGCATCCCGGGTCCGATTCAGCAGGCACTCACGGACTCTGGCCTGACACTTGAACAGATCGACACGATTGAGCTCATCGGTGGGTGCACGCGCATCCCCGCCGTCAGGGCGAAGATCCAGTCAGTGTTCGAGGGCAAGGTGCTGTCGACGACGCTGAACCAGGACGAAGCGGCTGCCCGAGGCGCGACGTTTTCGTGTGCGATGCTGTCGCCGATCTTCCGGGTGCGCGATTTCTCGATGCACGACATCACGCCATACTCGATCAAGTTCCACTGGGACCGGCAGCCGGAGGAGCCGGACGACGACACGGAGCTGCTCGTGTTCCCGAAGGGCAACAGCGTGCCATCGACGAAGGCGCTCACGTTCTACCGCAAGCAGCCGTTCGACATTGAGGCGACGTACGCGGACCCGGCTGCTCTCCCTGGCGGGATCAATCCCTGGATCGCAAGGTTCACGGCGAAGGACGTTGGCCCGAATGAGAAGGGTGACCACTCGACCGTGAGGGTGCGGACGCGCCTGAACCTTCATGGCGTGCTCAGCTTCGATCAGACTTACCTTGAGGTAGAGGTCGAGGAGGAGCCGATGCAGGTGGACGGTGAGGCGGAGCCGCAGCCGAAGAAGAAGAAAATTAAGAAGCTCGACATTCCTTTCGTTTGGGGCTCTACTTCCTTGGATCCATCCATTCTCGAGAAGCTCAAGGAGCAGGAAGCAGAGATGCACGCTGCTGATAAGCTTGTCCTGGATACTGAGGTAGGTCCCTGCTGCCCTTTACGTTATGCACAGAAGCACTGATGTAGTTTCGCAGGACCGCAAAAATGCACTTGAGGAGTACGTTTACGACATGCGTGGTCGTCTGGACGAGCGCTATGTTTCCTACGTTAAGACGCAGGAGAAGGAGACGCTCCTCCAAGCCCTCCAGGCGGCGGAGGACTGGCTCTACAGCGAGGAGGGTGAGGACGCGACCAAGTCCGCGTATATCGAGCGGCTCTATGCGCTCAAGAAGCTCGGCGACCCGATCACGAACCGCTATAAGGAGGCGGAGCAGCGGTCGCAGGTGATCAGCCAGCTGCGCGAGACTATCAATCGGTACATGGGCGAGGCAACGTCGCCAGATGAGAAGTACGCGCACATCGACGAGAAGGACAAGCAGTCGATCGTCGAGAAGTGCGCAACGATCCAGCAGTGGCTCGAGGACCAGATCGCGCGCCAGTCGGAGCGTCCGAAGGACGTCGACCCGGTGCTCACCTCCGCGGACGTGCTCAAGAGAAAGGACGAGATCATCTACTTCTCGACGCCCATCCTCACCAAGCCCAAGCCGAGGCCACCGAAGACGGAGACCCCCTCCGGCACGGAGACGCCGAAGAGCGGCACGGAGACTCCGAACACTCAGCAGCAACAGCAGCAACAGGAAGGCGAGGCTCCCAAGGAGCCGCAGGGACCTTCTGAGATGGACGTCGACTAGAGTTTCTGCTTCACGAATTCAACGAGTCATCATGTAGGTTGGGGAACGCGCGCAGTAGCATGGCCAATAATGTGTTGATGTAGACATATACAATATTCGCAGTCTCTAGTACTGTTGAAATTCATTGCTCCCTCGCCCGTGGTGCGTCATTACGTAGTCTCTCACCTAACACGAGCTTTGCCGTCCCTTTACCATGAGGTATGTGAACTCCTTTGTCTATTCGTCTTCCTTTACGCCTCACGTTTCGCTTGGGACTAACATGATGTAGGTGCTATCAAGCGCCCGCGAGGTGGTTATATACGGGATTCGTTTGTGGTCATGAACGCAAGCCGCAGGCGTAGCTGCAACCTGAGGCTATTACCTTGAAGTTGACATCTTCTTCGCCGTTAGCCATCTTCTCAGCTCGTAGGAGTTTGTGCGTCATACACTTACTGAGAAGCTCGTCGGAAGAGCCGTGGATCACTGGCAGCTTCACTTGTGAGTGTCGTTTTGTGCTCCATTCGGATCAGAGCTCTGACTGTCCAACACTGGTCTCCACAGCTCAGGTCGACTTGGCTAGCTTCACAGTTCCTCTTCACAGTTATCCGCACTGCCACTCGTTTGTTCGATGTGTTATCAGAAACACTTTCGAGGTGAGTGTTCGATTTAGTCAAGAGGATGTGGTCACACATCGACTAGTTATGCGCTGGCTCATTCAGGTCTTCTCGCAGACGTGTCGCCGCGTCTACCACTAGAGATGTGGGACCGCATCATCGATCATCTGTGGAATGATCGCGCTTCTTTGGAAGCCTGCAGTTTAGCCTGCAGTGACTTGCTTATTAGCACGCGCGTGCACATCTTCCGCAACGTCCAGGCGCATCTGCATTGCGAGCAGGACTGCGACGCGCTCGCGGATCTAGAAGCACCATACACGGCGCAACCCTTGCGGTACATAGGCATACTCAATCTCGGGCGATCCGCTTTCTTCCACGCCGAGCCCGACGCTGCGGCGCAAGCGCAATGGCTGAATGACAAGCTACCTCCGTTGGTGTCCGAGCTGATCGGCGTCGATACACTGCACTTGCTCAACGTAATTTGGGCGAAGGCGATCCCTCGGGCTCTGGAGGAATGTCCGTGGTCGACCTGGCTTCGAATCTACATTGCGTTGACGCCGATGGCTAGGACGAGCATCAAAACGCTTTCTCCGCAAATTCGAACACTCCAGCTTCGAACGGTGTGGTTTGAGGGGCATAGGACGTTGCAAGACTTCCTGACCAGTTTCTCTGGGCTGGTCGAGCTAGATTTGCAAGACATTGTCATTGGAGGACCGCTCAAACCGGGCCAACGTATCAGTGAGTCCAATGACGCCGTAACGACATGCACAAATGCTGAAGACCTGCGACAGCTTCCATCCTCGATCTCTCTAGCCTCAAGAGGCTCTCGGTGGTACAGCTTCGCGTCGCCAGTATCTTGCGCAAAGATGGCGCATTGGAAGTTCTCGCCAGCAAATTTTCTCCCGAATTCCGCGAGCTTCGCATCATGTTCTCTGACCTCGCACCGGGTTCGCGCGGCCAAGACCTCGCCTGCGTCAAAGAACAATGGCAGCGCTGGGACGAGGCAATCGCGATTATGCATCGTCTCAGCCCACACGTACTCGTCCGACTGCTGCTCGAGTGCATCGACTTCGGCAACATGTTCGACAGCGGAGCCAACCTCGCGACTAGTGTGTCGAACTACGACGCGTACATCGAAAGGCTTGCGAAGGAACTATGGGCGTTCCTGCGGATTTCCATCGACGCTGGCACTCATATCATTATGTCTTGCACGCCGCCGAAGGAGATGCCGTTCAAAGCGTTCCAGCTTACCGTCGGCGGCCCCGAACCGTGTCAGGCAAACCCAGTACCGGAATTACTTCAAGGATATGTTTAAAAGACGAGTCTTTGGGGATGTGGCTATCGCTGGGAGTGGCTCAGGTGTTCTATGATAGTCTCCTTGTGTTTGTTGAAAGTACTTGCGATCTGAGGCTTTGTTACAAATGCTTGTCCAACTCTTGGGGGCGCATATCTTTGTTCAGAGGTCCTACGACATGGTCAGACTGTCGGCCAAAGCGGGTGAGACGAAGAGTCATGCCACGAAGGCGTTTCCAGCGTGACAGATTCACGCGTACGCTTTCGCCACTGAGGGGCAAACTTATTGTCCGGATCGAGACATCTCTGTGCAGGGATAAAGCGAGTCTGGCCTCAACATGCGATAGTGCCCCGTCCTTAGGTACGGTCACTCGAAGTCCAATAGCTAAAGACTGAAGGACGACCTTCGAAGATTTCCCTTGCCCCAAAACGGCCGCTTACCATCTACACCTATTGACTTACAGCGGGTCTACTCTCCTCATGCTCTGTCAGGTCAAATTCAGAGCTGCCGACGCAGGTCCTCTACGGAACAAATCTTCGCAGTGCGACTTCTGTGGCAAGACGCCAGTCGAAGGGCAGCGATTTGGCACGTGCAAACAATGCCAGCAGGCCACTCACTGCAGTCGGGACTGTCAGAAGAAGCACTGGAAGAGGCACAAGTGGGTAGCTATACCGTGCTATGCGCTGTCTGCGAACGTCCGGCGCTCATCTCTATCTATCCAGGCCCGAATGCGTGACCAGTGTTCAGCACCTAGAGAACATACGACAGAGGGATCGAGAGAAGGCAGCGGAAGATGCGGTGCAAGGTCTGCCGTCTGTTGAGCAGCGCGGCAACCTCTTTCAAGACTTCATGGAAGCGCATACATTTACCTTTCGCCGAGCCTGGACCGCTGCCGTGAACCATTGTGATGGTGGTGCAGAGGCGTTCGATTACGACAACACTTGTTTCAGGATTAAGCTCACGTACAGGAAGGATTGCGAAGGAAACCCGGCCCGCGCATATCACGTCGACGATGCGGGCTTTGACGACTATCCTGCTTTGATCAGGCAGCTGGACAATGGCTGTGATATTCACAGGTGCCTGGAGCTGGCAGGTAGGGCTGTTAGCGCCACACATGGCGACGAGATCTGGGGCGGCCTTAAGGTCTACTTAACGACGACGGATTTCGAGAGCCCACTCGCAGGGTGCAGAGTGGATCCTATCTGGAAACCATTCCCAGACGACCCTGTCGCAGGTACAGAACTGTCCGAATCGTTCGGAATGTGCAAAAGTCAGTGGTTTCCCCGCCTGCAAGCGATGACCGAGCAGGGAATAGTCTTGAGGCGTCGGGAGGACAGAAAGCAGAATGATATTGGCACCATGAGGAAGAATGGCGCAGGCTGGCGATGGGAACCGTTCAACCTGGGTCCTGTAGATATGTTGTTGTTGGGTCTGCCTCCGTACTTCTTCAGCAATTCGGTAAGCAATAGTCACGTTTGAATCAAGCTATCCTGTGCTGACCGAGATCATGGACGTCGCCGCACAGGACCCTGAACATCCAGTCTGATCAGGTTGGGCGGTATCTTGGAGTTCTTTGATTTGGTCTTGTAGATGCATGTACATCAGTGAGCGTGTATGTGGAAGCTCGCGCATAACTTCATATTGACGGTCATAGTTGGCGCCTTGAGAGGCAGCGCGAGTCGCTGCGAACTGCATCAGCGAAGTGTCGGATTTTCGAATCAGTGATTATCAGTCTTAGATTCATCAGACTGAGAAGTCTGAGGCCAGGGATACCATTGTCAAGGCCGCCATAGTATGGGTCCATGACGAATTCGTGCAATATGAGTTTTATCACAAGCAGTCACCCCAAACATAACGACTCAGCTCGTGTCATAACGTCGGCCGGTCATGTACTACAGCAAGGGATGTCAAGAGAAGTGCCGGGAAGTGCATGAGTGAACTTGATGTTTCGCTGTTCGCGAGTATTCCATACCGAAGAGCGCCACTACCACTCACTAACAGACCCGCGCGTACTCACTCCCGACTATTTGATGGTATATGAGAACCAGATCAAGACAAGCTGACCGAATGCAGCACAAGGCCTGCCATCCACGGAGCGAACCTCTTCCTCGACTTCTTGAATAGCAGTCTGTCATGCATCATGTCCGGGTGGGCGATGGGAACTTGACTTCATCAACTTGTGCTTTGTAATTGAGCTCAAATACAGAAGATAGGAGACTGGAGGTAGGTTGAAGATACGTATTTCACCGACAATTTGGACTTGATGGACAGATTCTGGCATCCCAAGGACCCCAAGTGTACGAACACCAAACGAGCAGACAAAATCTGCTGGAAATACACACCATGACGATGATCCGCTTACCATGAATGCTGTATACCCGGTACGTGCAAATGCGACTGGTTTCCCGACATGAACGCTACCGAGAATGGATTGATCTTCAGGCATCGCGTCGGAGAAAATGATTATGGAGGGGCTCAGGCTGGAGATGGCATCCGTTCACCGTGGCCTGACCTGAGCCAAAGGGCGACTACACTCACCGAATAGATACTGTAGTCCGGAGGCATACTACTCAGAACCATCAACTGCATAGAAGTGAGCACAAGCCATGGACCATCAGCATCCGCACTGATGAGCATATTAAGGCTGATAATAGCACACTGATTCTTGCGAGCGTATACATGAGCGTAGCAGTTAGGACTAGAGTGCGCACTGACAATTACTAACCTTCTTGATCATTACCTTTCGAGAGCCACACGACGACCTGGCAGATGGGACTTAGTCACAGGGTAAGCCGAGCGGCCGCACCTTAGTATGGAAATTTGGAGCTAGTGAGTATATCCTCTCCGTAGATGGACCGCCGCTCAGGCTCAAGGTCAACTGGCCCACGGGCTGGTCTTGCGATTCAGTTGGCCTTCCATGCAGAACGTCGCATGAGTCACGATGAGCAGAATTACTGAGATGAGTGACTGAAGCGGCACCACCTACCTCCTGAATATGTCAGCATCGTGCGAGGACCAGTACGCCAACACGTCGAGCGACGATCGCCGCCGACGTATCATCATGCGGTTGCGCTGGACATTGCAAGTAAGTCTGGGATAGAGCGAAGATCGCTCTCAGCAGCCGGCCCCTTCCAAAGGGAAAGCGCTCCGCCGCGAACGCAGTGAGGACATGTGCCTTGCGACGTCACTACTCATCTGAGCTTCTGCGAATAGAATCCTCAGGCCTTCTCCCACGAAGTGCGTGAAACTTCGCTCAACTACGGGGCGAAGGCTACGCAGACTGCTTCTCGGGAGATCTCATGCGATCCATCGCTGACCTTTCGTCACCATCTTACGACATACCAGGTCATTAGCCTATGGTGGTGGACCGGACAGAATTGAAAGAACCGCAGGGTAGCCTACCTGGATGCCTCGAACGGCGTATGCGCCATCTTCTAAGTCCTCACCGACCCTCACAGGGCATATTCGCCTTCCGGTCCGCCCCGTACCGCTGCAGCTGATACGCCCATTGTGAATTAGTCGTGAATGTGGAGACTGATTGACACTCACCGTGAAGCCTAGTAGCGGAAGTCCGAACACACGACCGCCGCGAGGCATCATGCAAAGTCACCATCTAGGCAACATCCTAGGCGGTGTAAGCGTCACGTCGGGTGCGGCCTGAAGGTAATTCTGCGACACTCAGCTCCCATGTCCCAGCAGATGCTCCTGTACCACCGCAATGAGATGCTTAGTAACAATAGAGTTATGTCAAACGCACCGCATTTCTATTGGTCTGCTCGTCGATATAGCTCTCCGATGACGAAGCGCACGTTCCTTGCGCCGCGTAGTTTACGCACCTCCAGTGAGACTAGCGTCGCGCCCCAGCCTCATGCGAAGTGCACTCCGTTTCAGTATATCATAGACGACGCAGCGCGCCTGTGTATATTGCTGACTTACTGTAATGACAATGCCGACGATGACGATAACAGTACAATGAACCTTCCTTCCAGACAAAACTAGGAGAAACATCCCGAAGAGGTTCCAATTGTTAAAACTCCATGCACCCCTCCGGTATATCCAGCAAGGTACCAAGCCTGGCTCAGCAACAGGGTCGTAAGAATCTACGCAAGCAATGCTTAGTGCTGATCCGGTGTCGTATGTGTTGAACGTTGAGGTCATGAAAACGTAAACGCTGACAATGCGTCGCGCGCCTCGTGAGGTCGTCAATAGCTCGTGCAAGCTGAGACGGGTTTTGGTGCGTGCTGGGGTGGAGCCGAGCGGGTGTAGTTCCTAGCGCACTCGTGGCCCAGGCCCTCGCGGGCTGTAGGGCACAGATACACATGGTCGTCAGAATTGGCTGTCATCGATGGGTGACCTCGGGGTGTATTGTAGTAGATGGGGGTGCGGATGCATTGAAAAAAGATGTTGGGGATGCGTGCGGATGAGCTATGCAGATGATGATGGATGATGCGGAGGATGGTGCCGGACAGGTGCAGTTGATGTGGGAGACGAGCATCACAATGAGTTGCAGTGACATACGGACATGGATGAAACAGCGAAAGAGGAAGGGGTCGGGCATAGGGAGCATAGACTCGGCCGAGCACGATGCGCGGAGTCGCGTCCCAGCGCGCCGTCGAACGCAGCACCGGTTGGGTCGACCGAAAGCTGGCGACAGTGGATCCTCAGGATACGACACCGACGCTACTTGCGCTCTCGCTCCTGGCCCTACCCTTCATAGTCAACCAGCGCCACCACCTGCCCATACTATCGTCGTCATCATCCATATCATCATCTACCGCGCCTTCGGGGACACCCAGGCCCTCGATATTAGCGAACGAGACATAACCATCCATAGCACGACACAGCTCGGCGGCCGTGCGAGCATTGAACGGTGGCGTGGGTGGCGGCGTGAGAGGACTGTGACCACTGGCTGAGCTCTGGCTCTGCGGTGAGCTGAGGTGCCTCGACGGCGTCGAGGGCGAGTGCATGGGCGAGTGAGACTGCAGGTGCAACATCTGGGGCTGCGGCCGATTCGACGAGAAGCTAAGGCGGCTAGGCACAGTAGCCGTCGGGCTTGTCTTGGATTCCGCCGATGACAACGACGTGACGCTCGACTAGAAACGAACACGATCGTCAGCACTTTTCACCACAACGGAGACCACGTCGAGACGTCTACTCACCTCGCCAACAACGTAAAATAGGTCGCTCTCCGCACTGAGGTTCCTGCTACTCGCCATCGAGTTCCCGCTTCCACTACTACTCCCTTGCTCCCTATGTCTCCGCTCCGAGCTCTTCTCTCTCCGGTCCTGCTCCTTCACACCCCTCAACACGCCCTCGAGTTTATTCCGAAGGACCGCATCATGCGGCGTCACCGCCGGCGAGCGCTCGGGGGACGCCCTCTGTGCGTGGGACGCTCGGCCGATATGCGGTGCCGAAGGGGCCGAACGCTGCAAGTGCGCCCGTGCAGGGGAAGGCGAGCTCGGTGTACCGTAAGCAAACTGGGCGACCGACTCCGAGTACGTGCGGTCACCCGCCCGGCTGCTCTGGGTAATGCTCCGGTTCCGGGTCAGACCAGGCTTCGTCGGCGTGCTCTGGAAATGGCTATGGACGTGTCCGTGTCCGGAAGACGAAGACGATGCAGAGGCCCCAGATCGAAGAGACCAGCCATGGCCTTCGTCATCCTCGTCGTCAGCATCCTGTTCGGCTACGGAGGCGCCGAGGCTGTCGAAGTGGAGGTCGCAGAGGTCACACGGGATGCTGGCCACAGATGACGCGGTGTTCTTGCGGCTGTGTCGCCGGCTCCCTTGCGAGCTCACTGGGGGGCTGCTGTTGAGGAGCATGGTGCCAGTGGGAGCGAGAAACGGCGAACCGGGTAACGACGGGCCAGACAGCTTCGGGCTCGGGAGCGGATGGACGCTGAGCATCCGGTCGTGCTCCTCAGCACGGCGAAGTGTGTCACGCAGAAGGCGCTCAGAACGACTTGACGGTCTTGCCATGGGTGGACGTGGTGGTGATTGCAGTTGCGCCGCCTGCGTGAGAGGACTGTCTGCTCTTGAACGTGAGACGGGCCTTCTCGACTGGGAGCGTCCACGCGCGCTAGGGCCGGCGAGTGACGGAGGTGGCGATAGTGACCGTGAAGCGGTGGACATGATGGGAGCTGGCGCGTGAATCTGCATAGACATAGCTAGGGTCGGGCGTGCACGCCGGGCTGCGATGCTGTGCGTAATGAGGAATGTGGGTGAAGGAGGTGGTGTTACTCTGTGGCGAGGATAGTTAGTATGCATGAACTGGGAGCGGAACACGTCAAGGTCATGGCAGGGACATATATATGAAGTGAAGAGAGTGAAGGCATGGGGAAGGCACGCGGCGTGGTACGAGGTAAAGCGCGGGCGAGGGAAAGGAACGCTGGAGTTACAGAAGCCTACGCCAATTTGGCCGAGGGCGCCTCGCAACGAATGTGTCAAAACGCTTTGACGCGTCCGATCCAAGAGAGTGGTTACCCAGGCTGCGCAAGAAGGCATTCGCGCGGTGGATAAGGTTGGCAAAATGAACGCAAGAACGAATACATTACCGCGCACGCGCGAAAATCCAGAAGCAGATTAGACGGTCACGGAGACTAACCTATAAGATCGCGCCTGTTGCAAGTGTGGCGACCGCGACGGGGTACACGGCTCTTCAAAGGCGGGGCCTAGTCCAAGTACCGGGATGCCAGCACTGGAAAGAGAAGACACGGAAGGCGAATGTGAGAGCTCGACACCGAATCTGTTTCGGTCGGTTCGCCCCGAAAGTGGCCGCCTGGTAGGAGTGCGGGGGAATGCAGGGGAGCAAGGTCGGGGAGACGAAGAGGGAGAAGGGGCGGCGGGGGTAATGTGGAGGGCTGCTGGTACTTGTGCAGAGCCCAAACGTGTCAGTCGCCGAACAGTGGGATTGCGCTCGGCAGCTGCGTGGGGGGAGTGAACGTGATGGGCCTGGACGGATGTGTGCGCGCGCGAACTACCCGAGGTACGGACGACCGGAAGCGCCTGGGCCTCGTTGTATGCCTCTGACCCAAGCTCTGACCGACGGACAGGTCTGTCGGAATAAGACGCGGAGCGTGAGTGGGAGTGGTGACGACCGTGACCATTGAATGAGATAGGCGACCGCGGGTGATCTTCCCGATAGCCAGCTTCTGCATGCGGGGTACAAGCCCTCCTCGAGGCCAGCTGTGCCTTTGACGAGCCGGCCCATTCTTCTCGATTTTCCCTGTCCAGTCCCCGGGTCTTGTCTCCGCTTCTCCGTCCCTCCCGGCGCATCTGGTGACTTCCGCGCGTGTCCGAGTTAACGGACCGTGCTCTCCAAAGCTGCGCAGTCTCTGTATCCACACGATAATATGGGGAGGAAGGAGAGGAACCGGCAGCGGACGGGGCGTTATGGCTGCTCATAGCCAAAGAAGGATAGCGCGGCCTTCGCTGGGTCCGAAGTCGATGCGTACGTGATGCACGAGGCCAACACGAGAAGTCTGCGTAGAAAACGCGCGCTTCAGGCGGTGCTCGTCGTCGCAGGTCTTGAGGTCGTCGTAGCTGGGGGCGGTCGTGGTCGTAGAGGTCGCGGGGCGTTATGCTAAGGGTTACGCCCATCTATTTCTCTGCCCGTGCGTTGCCCAAATATGTACACACCATTACGTACAAATAGCCCTTTTTTGGTCATGCGGAACCCGAGCGGAACCCCAGCTTTCTCCCGGCCTGGGCCGCCAGTCTCCAGGCTGTTCGCCCTCGGCGGTGGCGTCACCGCTTGCGACCGGCTCTTCAGCCAATCACGACAACAGAAACGTTGTCCCGTGAATTTCTAACGTGAATTTCCCCGTACATCCCGCCGGGAGAGCGCACACCCCACAGTACTGACGTCGTCCTTAATGAATATTCGCATGTGGGAAAGGTACAGTTTTCGAGTTTGTCACAGTCGCAAACTTGAATGACCCCTCCATGTCTTCTGCTCAAGAACGATTGCAGCGTAGAGTCTCCTGTAGACCTTCGGCGCAGATAGATCGCGGCCTTGTTTCCTTCCGTACCCCAAAACTATCGCAGCGCCGGAATGACGGCTCGATCACAGTTGCGGACAACAAACCCGGGTCGAGACCGCCACTCGCTGTCATCGAAACCCTAACTCGTGGAAACTCGGTGGTTGCCATGATCCGTTGCATCGGCATGATCCTCACCATCTGTTTGGTCCGTTACTTGTCCGTTCTTGTCCGTTATAGTCACGACGCTCGCCGCCCTGTGTTCTACCACTTCTAAGTTTGCCGCCTTGTACGACTTTCACGTCTCGTGAATCGGAGAATAGAACATAAGCCTGGTGAACAATGTCTCCAAGTACAAGTTAAGCAATGCTCCTGGCATTTACGGCGACCAACTCCGTCTCCTTCTGCTTGTGCTCTGACCGGGCGCGAGTCGCCTCGTGACTCGGTGCCGTAACAATCCCGTAGCACCCGCACTTTGCTCAGTGTTTTGGACATCGACCAATGGCCAAATATTAGGCAGATCGTCATGTCGTCCTTGTACGAGGTAACCCAGAAACAAGGCGCGTATCTCTGTCTCTATCTCTATCGTCGTCGTTACAGTCTTTCACGGAAACTCAAACATCGATAACCCCGATTGACCGAAATGGACGAATGTGGTCAGCAAGTGGCCAGCGCTGCATGACTACAGCAACGATCGTCTCCCAGGAAAATACTGGAATGCACAGCATGCGCGCCGTCTGATGTCCTTGCAATACTGGGCTAGACATACTGTAAGTGTACATTTTTACCCGTTGGCGTTGCGCGGAACGCCCACCGGCTGATGCTGCTGGCAATCCCGACGTGCATGCACATCACCAGACGAAACTGTGACCCACTATGATACTCGCCTGACCCAGGTACAGCGGTACTCTGCGTAAGTAAGTACGGTATGACGACCGCAAGCATCGGATCATACTCAGGCTCACCAAACTTGGATATACGCAGGGTCTTTCTGGCGCCGTGTACTATGACGTTCGAATGGCCACAGCCGTCCCGGTGACATTGACGTGCGCGGAGTCTCCTAGGGGTACCGATTCCTCATTTTGCCTTGCTATTAAAGTACTGACTGCCTGTATGACCTTAGCTCGTGGTCTCTTACGTTAGGATTTTGTGACGACGCCCGAGGAGTGCAGCTATTTCCGAGCCGACTACCCTGCGTCCCAGTGACACATTAGGATCAAGGACTGCCATAAGCGGGGCTTTTGCAATTGGTCGCCTCCGGTACTGAGTTTGCGTCACAGGGGCAGTGTAACATCGGTCGCGCCTTTCCGTCGAGTGCACAGGGCGAGTCCCGTCTCCGCCTCCATAGGAGGATTTTGACACTGGCAGTTCCACCCAAGATCCGGAGTGTGAGCACACAGGTGTACTAGTGGCGAAATCGCTTCGCTTGACACGCTGATTCTACAATCGGACATGGCAAAGCTCACTTTGGAGTCGGTGGAACAGCTGAGCGCAACGCGCTCGGCACACTGATGACGGACGAACAGCGCAACTACCGCAGCAGTGAAGTGTCATCACGCGAAGATGCGTAACGTCAATCGAAGTGGCACTCGTCTTCCTCCCCCTTGGGAAGTAATCCGGCGTGATTATATTCTTCAGGGACTGGATATCGGATGGTACGCTCTGAGGTGATTTGGCTTGACGGTCGCGAATCGCTCACTTCTCTCTTCCCTCGTTTCTGATAGCCCGTGGCCTGCTGCATATACGATACCAAGAATTGGGCCGCGAAGGTGCGCTCGGGGCCAGTCCGTCTACAGCCTCCCCCCGCACCCCCAGAACCTTCTTGAGGCACGCGCTGCGTGAACGGATGCTGCCGGAAGCCGTCACTATGAACCTTCAAGGGACCTGTAACCGTGCGCAGGTTTAGGCATTTAGGCTGCAAAGAGCGAATGGCGGACGTGCCTCTCTCAGTGATGCGATATCAGTTGGTACTCGGGTCCAAGACGAGCTTCTCTTGAGCACTGTTCATCGTCTCTTCCCTCGGCACGGCTAACCTATGACGCAAGTCTGCGCGTTGAACATTGATAGCGTTCCGCCTGCATGAAGCCAGCTCAGGTACATAAGTGTCTTCCGCGGATGACGGCGCTGAAATAGAACTCATAACATTGTGCAAATGGCTAATGGCTTATATCCCTCAGATACCGTGTCCTGTGGCCTGTGTGACGGAGCACAACCGCTCCGCCCAGCAGGCAAAATCCCTCTGGTCTCATTTCGTCATTGCTCCACTTCGGTGGGCATCAAGGCAAGTCGAGGCTTTAATGCCATTGACCATATGTTCAAGAGGATATCCCTCACGAGCGCAATGCAGGACCTTTCGTACAGGCGAAGCAAGCGATCGGTTTCCGCTCGTCTGTACGATCTCTATGACACCTTCCGCCGCAAGCCATTTGCCACCCCCTGTACGTATTTCGCATACCACGGTTCCTCCGGTTGCTATTGACCTCATTGACGGTCCCCTTCTGTCACCCGTCACAAACATCCTGCTCATTCGACTTCACGGAGTCTTATGTGATCCGTCTATGTGATGCTGCACCGCTTGCAGGCAACTCGATCGATACTCGATCGCACACCCTGCCTCCTGCAGTTTCTGGTACCTCAATACTTCGACCTGTCACATTGACCCTAGGCTGCCTCGGAACGACAGTGGATCTAGTACTGACGCAGACTGACGCCTCGACGTCTTTCTGAATCCTAGGCGCATCTAGGTGAGCTTCCTGCGAGATGCAACGCAACCGTCTAGGCTTATTGGACGATATCATCCCAGTATTGAATACGGCTTCTAGCGTGCTGATGGATCGGTCTTTAGTCATAGGCACTAGTAGTGACAAGCCAGCATCGGAGGACATCCGCGGACCGCCTTGAGAATTGGCCCCCACAAAAGCGCCTCGCAGGTCAATTCAGCACAGGGTACCGTCACGTACTAGCGATGCGGAGGCGTATTCGGAGTGCGCTTTCGCAAGCAAGCTGAGGGTAATCCTCATTCAATAATCACATGTGCAGTAGCCCCATGACCGAGCTGGACGCCCTTATGTCCAACAATATGGTCTCGTCGTGGCGGTCGGACAGCCTGGGCCGCCGCTAGCCGAACTGGCCGAATGGGACGATGCTGGACTGCAATCCTCATGGAGAAGCACAGGAAGCATGCCTTGAACAGAAGCTGCTCCACTCCCTCGACTCCCACTGGTCCAGAACAACCGCAGAAGCACTCGGACGGATGGCAGGGCCACGCATGGCCGTGTGCCCCGTCTTGTCTTCCCACACATGGCTCGCTGGCGCGGGTATGGAAGCTGTGTCTCCGGGCTGGTTGTATTGCTGTGATCGGTGCGCGCGGCTACAGCGTCCGTCAAGTGACTATAGTCTGTGCTACACAGCTCCGCAGTTGCATTGCAGGTACTCCGAATTCGATGGCAATCGGCCTAGAACTACTGATATCTGTATTCCCTGCGTGGGCATGACCGTTGTTCTGTATATCAAGTGGCGCGGTGCGGATGTCTTGCATCGACGGCCGTCGTTCTAGACTTCCGATGGTGTGGTCAGGCTAGCCCGTCTTGTGCACTGCTGACAAGGGCGACCCTTTCTTTCTCTTCAAGAATAGCCCTTGTACCTCTCGAGCAAGGTCTCACCCCTCGTGGTACGTGCCGCTTGTCCTCTTCCTTCGCGCAGCCGAGGGTACGTCCCAAATCCAGGCTGATCCATCACCCAGGGTACATCCGCCGCCCCACTGCCCATTTCGGGCCGCTTACCTCCAGCAAAGTGATAACGCACGTCGCCTCGATGGGAGTTGGTTGGCTTTGAAGGCGCAGACGTGCGCTTCCGCCAGCATAATATCGAAGGATTGATGCTAGGGTGACCGTGGGTTGGGTGTGAGCGCACTGAGGATGCTCGTTCTTTGTCCTCGTAACGGGGAGATTCTTATTGGTCCAGTACAGTTCGTTCACGCCTGCAAGAACTACATTCTGCATCACGGTTACCGTCGTTGGTTGCAGGATGATGTCGGCCGTCGGATGAGACTCACGCAAGGGATGATCTGGTTCAGGTTCTGTTACTCTTACACCGTAACGTTCGGGTGCATAATACCAACTTAGCCATTGGTTGCGATATGGGAAAGGACTCACTGATTCTTCCGCTGCCATCGCAGAATTGCTCAACCCTAGCTCATAGAACGGGTTAGCGTCTATGGGACATGTCTCTGTGCATGTTCCTTCTGCTCTCCCATCACTACATAACGTAAGTGCGGCTTCTCCGGGGGTACATCCGTGGCGCTGACTCGGGTGAACACGATCGCTCAGTACCTGAAGAGCTGCTTCCTCGTCGAACCGGAGGCATTTCATTTCAACGTGAGTCCGTGTTTTTGAGACTTGCTGCATTCCGACTAGGTATCGCTTAACGGCTCATACATCGAGATCCGTATCCCAGGTTAACTGTCCTCGCTACATCCATAGGCGTGGCGCGAAGCGCATCGATACTAGGATCTTGTCAATGCGGCTCTCTGCATGCACGATCCCTCGCAGATTCGTACAGTGAGCATCTCTGTAATTCCCTATCACGCCCGATCGTTCCTCGCCCCGGATCCATGCAAGCACGTACCTCCGTGCTGTTTACGTGACATTCCCTATGAACAACCGATAACGGACCGTACATCCTGAAGCGTCCAGCGACTGGCGACCGTCCGCTAGGACCGATCGACGGGGGGTATCAACTTACGGCATAGCCATGCAGAACGGTCCGTACTCAGAGCTTAGGGGCGCCTGATAGAGCAATGTTCTTCGTCTTCCGGGACGGAGAGCGCTGCTTGCCGCCCATTAGCAGGGGCCCTTGTGTTCTGCCTCGAACGTGTGGTGGGTGATTGGCCGCTACGACGTTGAGCTGGATAGTTGTTAGATCCCCGAGGCCTGCTCTTCGACGGGTCTATCGACGGTGCCTGCAGGACTCATTTGCAATTGCTTGTTTTCCTGCCCTAAGCGATGGGCTCACCCACAGTTTGCACCCTGCAGGAAGCTCGGAGGTTCCATGGGATTGGACGAAGAACATTTGGGATGGAAGATTAGGCGGCGAGGCCCGGGACTTGTGCATAACTCAAATTTGTGCACCGTGAACACGGCTGAGACGTTGCCTAGTCCAACCCGTAGGTGAACACGCCTGAGAGATACTGTCTATGGCGCGCTGATATGCCATTTTCTGTTGCTCACTGTCTAATAGATGATGCTCCGCGGTCGACGTCCTCGCTCAAGACTTGTCTTATGAGTTCTCAACCCAGTGTAACCCTGACTTAGGGCCAGCGTCACGCTACGGCATGTTGCGCAGAAAGGCCGTTAGTCATGAAACTGCGCTCCACGCACCTGAACCGCCTGATGATGAGGATGGAACTCCTCGTTGGGGATGTTCGCGCGCGGAACGGAGCCGCGATCGGTGTATCAGCTGAGGCGCCGGACGCAGGCTAGGTCCCCTCTCCACAGCAGAAACGAGGCTGCGGGCCACATAATGACGTCGCGCACGCCGGATTGGGGGCGCCATACATACATATCCCATGCGCACTGCGCAGCGGCGTGGCCTCGACAGCCCACGACCACTCCTCTGCGACCCTCACCATGGCGGCCAACTTCGACGCCCACACAAGATACAGAGTCCGTGCACTTCACCCAAATCCGATCGGCCGTGTGCTCATTTTGGATTTCGCAGCTGGGCGACGAGGTGCATTTCGTCATGAGCCCGAACACGGAGGAGTCCGTGGGCAGGGTCGTCGCGATACACATGACGACTGATCTACGGGTGCGTGCATCGTCACATTTATATCTCACGTCCTGGATAAGATTTTCGATGGCGCGACTTGCCTCAGGTATCATACGCTCTTGCGCCGCCGGACCGGAAGCCCAGCGATCCGCGCAGAAACCTGACGAGAGTGCCTGAGCAAAACATCAAGGGCCTTACGGCAAATACGCCATGGCTCACTCGGGTGAGGCGGCGATGCCACAGTATACGATGAAGAGCACTATTAGTTCCCCGTTCCGCATACACGATGACGATCTTCATGGATACCACGACTACACGACTGGACTTCCTTGCACTGTACCCCCTATGTGACAACCGCTAATGCATGTATCGATAACAATTCGTACTGGATCATCGGACATTGTGTTGCCTGTATGATCAATGACGTGATACCTTGCCTTTACGTAGCCGGAGGTTTGGCAGATTCGGTAGAGCTGGAGGCCCGCCGATTGAAAGGCGTCATAGATACTGGTTCACTAGCACTATGTACAAGCAAGCCCCCTGTACTTACCATGATTGGTTCGCTACCCGGATGCCTCGCACATTAAATAGCGTAAGAGAATAAGCAATTATTTTCATGAAGCGGCCATGTACCGGACTACAACGCCTTGAATGGTAGCACTGTCCGAGGCATCGCAGACTGCTACTGCAGACCTGCAGCCTTGTCACCTGAATCACGCTGCCCAGATACACGCCCCGGCCAGTAATCAGCGAGTGTTTGAATGTCGACTGACACCTTCAACGAGCCTTGCGCGATGTCAAGTAGACTATCGATACAGAGTATGACGTTGCCATCGTCCTGGAGGCCTGACGTCTGATGCATACTCCAACATACGCGGATGCTAGACACACCAAAGGGAGCAATGATTCAAGTGAGGCGGATAATGAAGAAAGTGAGCACGAATCCAACGACAGCCACCATAAGACTCAGCATCACGAGCCATGTCGTCCCCCAGCTCTTCGAGTGATGATCCCGCACGCGGACGCGCTCCTTGCTCATCACGTCGTGATTGCGCTCCAGCTTCCCCTGCGTTTCCTGCACGAGTGCCTTGTCCTTCTCGAGCGACTCGGAGAAATGCTGCGCGTTCCGCTTCAGCTGCGTTGCCATCTGCGCGAGCTGTGCGGAGAGCTCTTCCTGGAGCGCGGAAGAGTTCTGGAGGAACGCGGGTGCTGCCTTTGTTGATGGAGTCGCGGAGGGTGGATCGGCGGGGAGGAGGGTGGCACTGACGGGGGCGGAATCCAGCAGCGTGTTTGTGTCTGACGGGGAGAGAAGGAGCTCGCGAGCCGTGTTTGGGCCATTCTCATCTCCAGATATGGTCCCCTGCGCGCCAACGTGTTCTTCGGAAATACGTATTGAGGGTACGGGTGCCGGTCTGGTAGGCTTGGGTAACGGCAAGGTTGGCAGTATCGGCACCGGTCGAGTTGGTGGTGGTGCAACGCGCTCATCGACCTCTGCCACGACGTTATGCAAGTGTGCAAGAGTCTCGCGCAGTTCTTCGTATCTTCGGAATGCACCCCTGCAGTACATGGTGTTAGAAGCCTCTACGCACCGATGGCTTGTCGAGACATACTGGTCGCTCTCGTGGAGCTCCACGTTGTCTAGAAGCTTCCGCGCATACTTCAGTTTCTGAAAGGGAGTTTCATGCTCACATTCAGTCACACGTCCAATGCTCACGTATCATACCTGCAACGTTTGCTGAGTCTTGATCCATGTTGCGCGTGGTGGTAACTGTTCTGCATCCCAGTTCTCGGCGGCGATGGTCTTCTCCAACCTCCTCACTAGCCGAGCCAAGTTTATCCTGTCGTGCACTAGTTGTTCACTGGATTGGAAGCTCATGCTAACGAAGAACCGAGTACGTGTTCAAAGACTTGGTGGTGAGCAGGGGTGAGCACCGCGAGTCGTGACCGCAACCGCGCGCGCTCCCCGCTAGGTGGCGCTAATGTTCCTCATTTGGAAGCTCCTGTCATCATTACACCGACAAGCGGTACCGGGCGCTTCTTCGTCACTCCCGAGTCCCGACCACTGCGAGTCACTGCGAAGCTTTTCGGATCTCTCCAAATAAATAATCAGAAGAAACCACCGCTCCTTTCTGCATTCTTGGATTTTGAAGCTATATTCTTGACATTTGTATTCATCTCTTTGTCTGTTATCGATCACCACATCTTGTGTATCCATAATCTATGGCTAAAGGCAACAAACGCGGACGAGGAGGCTCGGGGGGTTCGCCGCGCGGGCAGCCATTCCCCGGGAGACGCGGTCGTGGTGGAGGAAGAGGCGGGGGTCGTGGAAGAGGGCGAGGCGATGTACCCAACTTCGGTCGTGGTATCGGCAGAGGCGGCCCCTCCTTCACCGACGATTTCGACTATCCCTTACAGATGTGGCCTAAGCGTATGTGTTACTTCATGAAGCTCGGTTTTACTCCCCTGTACTGGCTATCGAGTACCACGAAACGATGCTGATTGAGGGCGATAGATCTAACGTACAATGGAATACCTCGAGGTGGGGGGCAGAGACGAGGTTTCTATCCTGGGCCAGGCCGCGACAGCCCCGCTCCCGCCAGAATGGATAGCCCTCGTGGAAGAGGATTCTTCAGGGGGCGCGGGCGGGGAGACTACAACGAAACCACTCGTGGACGCGGACGTCCGAGTCGAGGGCAGCTGAATTCGAGGCTGCGTGCGGGTGTCCCACTCTCGAAACTACTAAACGAAGACAGGCCTCTGCTGAAGCCTATCGTATTCGTACGCTCGGTTCATACGGCGACATTATTTCAACAAGAAGAGGACATCTTGCAGCCTCTTGTAGAACCAGTAGGTTCGTCATTCAGTAGAACGTGACTGTGGACCAGTTCCTGACTATTTGGGCAGCGGAAAACGAGAAGAGCCATGTACCGACTGCAGAACAAGTGTCGCGGGTGTTCAATGGCCAGGCCGAATCTGACCATAACTTATCCGGTGCCGAGGAAGAGATAAAAGAGATAGATTTCGCCGACTTGGGCAAGTTGCAAGCAGAAGTAGACGCGATTGCCACAACCATGGCAGGCGAACATACACACACGAGAGTGACAACTGACACGAAGGTGAAGGAAGAGACCTTTGCCGGCTTTTTCGTCGATACCACTCCTGCACCGGTCACTGCCAGATCGGCACCTACGGCGATGACAGATCGCATGGAGGGTGCGCTTGGGGAGGACGACGAAATTATTGTCTATGTCGCTCCGCACCCTCGATTGAGTCGGGCTCCAACGCCTGCTACCCTGGCGGAGACCATCACAACAACGTCCATACTCACCGGTCGTGAGCTTACTAATACTCAGCAGATCAATACGAGCGCCGTTCCTGCCCTCCCCAGCATCCCAGAGGCCTCAGCATCACCCGGAACGAACATACCTCCCGTCCCCAACGATGTGGACGAGGCACCTGCACCGACGGCGGTCGCGCCGCAAATCAGCGAACCCCCCAGCATTCCGGAGCCCCCGTCCTTCGAATCCATCTCCTTCTCATTCGAGACGTCGGTTAGGAAGAAGCAGACGCGGAGATTGTTCCCCGTGGGTGGGCCGCGCTCGCTCCTCCCGCGCTCGAAGAAGGCGCGGCGCCGCAGACCGCGGCACTTGGGCGCGTTCGGGGCGGCGGTCTCGGAGGCGCAGGCGCGGCGCGAAGGTCGAGAGCGCGACCCGCGCGAGGCGGAGCAGCGCCGCGGCGACTCGGACGTCAACTTTGGCGAGTCGAGCGAAGATGACGCGGGGGTCGAAGAGGTCTCCAATGGCGTCGGCGCGATGGATCTAGATGTGGACGCGGGTATCTCGCTGGATGCGATGAAGAGTTTTGTGAAGAGTATGAGTGCGGAGGGGTCGAGGCATGTTACTATGGATGATATCGCAGATGGGGAACGTATGAGAGCGGAGGATGCTCAGGAAGAAGGGGAGGATAGTTCAAGAGGAAGCGACGAGGAGAGCGAAGAAAGCGACGGCGAAGAGGAGGCAGATGAGGACGATGAGGAGGACAAAGAATTAGAGGAGACGCTTGACGCGGAAGAGCGTGCTTTGGTCGGAGAGGTCAGTGAAGATGATGAAGAGCAAGAGGAGGATGAGGATGAAGATGACTCGTCGGATGAGAATGATACGCCGAAGACTGGATTCCAAGCGAGACTAGCTAGGATGCGCGCCAGAGACAAGGGTCGGAACAATGGCAAGGGAAAGGCCCGACAGATGGACGATTCCAGTGATGAAGACATGGAGACCAACGTAGCATGGGCCGACGAGGATGAGGACTTCATTGCTGAGATTGAGGTGTGCTTAACATTTTAACTCTGATGGCTGGGATAACTGACGAACGTTACGCTGTAGGAGATGCTGGATGCGAACGCATATCTACTGTCAAGTGGAGACAGGAAAGCGAGGAAGAAACTGTTTAAAGCAGTCGAGGACGGCGTCTTCGACGACGACGAGTTTGCAACAATGAGGACCCCGGCTCGTAAGCAACTTTCTCTGCATTCACTAGGGATCATCATGACCTTTATCCAGCTCGGAAGAAGGACACGCACGTCCCTCAGGGACTACAGGAACAATGGGACAAAGACCGCCAAAAGAAGGCGGAGAATAAGCGTAGACACGCGGAGGCCAGGATTGCCGTAGCCGCCGACCCACTGGCGGTGCATAAGGGTGGCAAGAAAGGCAGGAAAGCGATGCTCGCGGCTGCCAAGCTCGACTCCCACGTCGAGGTGGAGAACCGTGTCGTCGGTTTTGTCTCCTTGGAGGCGCAGATCCGGCGTTTCCTGGCCGACATCAGCGGCAAGGGCACGATGGCGCTGCCGCCTTGCGACAAGGATACGCGAAAGAAGATACACGAGCTGGCGAGTGCATTCAACCTGAAGAGCGAGAGCAAGGGTAAGGGGACGGGTCGGTATACAACGCTCGTCAAGACGTCGAGGAGCGGGATTGCCATTAACGAGAAGAAGATTAGAGGGATTTTGAAAAGAAACCAGGACAGTATTTGGGATGCGCCCGGCCGGGGAAAGGGTAAGGGGAGAGCTGGCCAATCACTCGCCAAGCATCGCGAAGGAGAGGAAGTGGGCAAGGTGCGTGGATCCGTTTGCCATTTGGTAGCGCATTTTGTCTTATAATGTCTGCCTAGGCTGCACCTAAGATCAGTCAGTCGAATATAGGATTCCGAATGCTAGCAGCGATGGGTTGGGCCGAAGGGGACAGGATTGGGTTGTCCGGCGGTCTGGACGCGCCTTTGACAGCAAAGATGAAGAAGACAAAGCTGGGTTTAGGTGCGACTATGTAAGAAGTCGTCATTAGTCTACGTGCAAGTCTTGTCATAGCGTTAGGTTGACTAGTATCAGTCATCGGTTGTGTTGGCGTTGGTTGCGTCGCCTTCTGCATCACACCCGCGCACGTCTGTTCCATCCCAGGTCCACATGTATTCCGAGCGGGTGTCGAACACAAACAAAAGACTACAACAGAAGGTCATCACCACAGGACCCGAGTTTACGCAACACCCTGCGATGTCTTTCCAGCGTTGTCGGTGTTGGTGGCGATGTTAGTGGTGAGTTTCTGTCTGTGCGACAATCAATCTCCGATGTCGGCGATTGCACGGAACGGGCTACATACTGCTCGTCCGCAAGATCGCTCTCCAGATCCGACGTGTCATCGCCAGTTGCCTGCGCCTTCGCAATCTTCAGGACATCTCAGTGATCGAGCAGGTGCAGTGTATGAACAGTAATGTACCTTGGTGTTCAAAACTTGGACCTCGCCGGTGAGCTTGAGCACCTTGTTCTTGATCTTTCCGACCTGGAGCGCATCGGCTATGTGGCACAATGAAATCAGTACCTGTTGTGCGCATCGTATGACTAGCCTGCAAAGGTCCTCACCTTCGGTGCCCGAGGCAGCGTCGATTTGCGGGTCGAAGTCGTCGGTCTCAGCGCTTTCTGCAGCCTCACGCATGGTGTTCATGATCTCGACGGTGTCATCGTCGACGGTAGAAAGATCAATGCCGTTAAAAGGATCTGTACAAACATCCTGTGAGCCGATTTAGCTAGTGAATGCGGTCGGGCTATGCTCACCAACGAACACAGCGTTTGCCTGTGTCTGGGCACCTCCACCAGTACCGTTAGAGATCTGGAAGTCGGCGTAGCTATAAACGAGGCGGAGATGGATCAGTTGTAAGTGCCACAGTGCTGAAAGCGTACGCAACGTACTCCTGCTGCACGAAAGACCCCGCAACGAAGGTAGCGCTACCCGAGGTGCTCGAGGTGCTATTGGTCGAGGTCGCTGCGGCGGATGCAGTAGACGTAGCCGTAGCAGTGATGGAGGCAGAGACAGACTTCTTGACAATACGGAAGTTCGCATCGTTATGGACCGGCGCCGCCTGGACGCCAACGAACGCGACTACGAATACGATCAGAGCGAGGAATGAAAGACGAGCCATCGCTGAGAACTAGAGCGAAGAGGGCGAGGGCACTGAAGATAGACACAAGCTGGGCCGCGGGAGTGTGAAGGACAGACTAGCTGCTCGGAATAGCTAGGTGAAAGAATGGGAGTCTTCGAGACTAGTGGAAGAAATGAGTGGGGAGGCTGGGATGAGGAGGCTACTGCTCACCGCCGCCTTTACACATGTACCTTTCGCCTGGCTTTGGCTTATACAACTGTATTAGTGGTCTGCCTACGGGAGACTAGGCTTGGCGCATACAAACCCGCGCGATAGCCCCTACGCAATCTTGTCGAGGGCTCGTCGCGAGGCTTGGATCGTCAGGGACACCCGAACACCGGTAGAAAACGACGCGATCGTCGGTGCCGCTGCCTCCGTAATGGGTCATGCATTGGGCTGCGTTGGATAGGCAGACGAACCAGGATCACCCTGCCGGAAGCTTGAATCCTCGTGGGTTGCTGAGCTTGGCACAATATACATATGGTCGCAGCGGTTCGGGACCATGACAACCGTAACAAAGCAGGCACGTGTGTACGGGCTTCGAGCCTATGTATCATGATGACCAAGGTGAGAGTACAGGCAGATATGACGCGAGAAAACTGAGCATTGAGTCATATCTATGGGGAAATCCTTGAGCAGGAACGAGCTGTCGCCCTCAGAATCATGAGCCATTATACGCAAGGGAACGCAGCACGTCACCCTTAAGATTACAGATTGATGGCAGAATATAAAATGAATGAGCCGCATATTCGGTCGGAGGGTCTGGAATAGTGGCTTAGAAATCTAAGGCAGAGTACTCGTTCGCATCCTTGGGTCATGACTTCACGCTAGAAGAAGCCAGCGGTTGTAAAGCCGGAGGTTAGCGTCGAGTGGTCGCTCCTTAAACAAATCCGCGAGTTATTCCTTGTGTAGAAGGCTAACAGAACGACCTGAGATGGGGTCGGAGCCGCAGTGCAAGTAGGATGTTCGCTCAGCGCGCTTCAGCCACGGAGTCGCGTACGATAGCCTCGTGTTTACGTGGCATCCAAAACGGGTAGCAATGGTGGCTACAGCTCTCCGCCCGGCCCGGGATTCTTCATCCAGTTGTGAACTTGTCGTTGCTATTAGACCTTTGACTTCATCTTGATACTCCTCCAATCGTACACATCTGCTAGAGTCGGGTGTACCTTTCAGTACTAAGGGTCTGAACAGTCCGAGAAAGGTCTATGGCAGCCTCGACATCCACCAAGCGCGTCGGGACTCCCGGGACCTTGACCCCTCATGCAAAACCTATGATAACTGTAGAGGAATGGGAAGCGAAGGCACCTCTCGGAGAAGCCGAGACTAGGAGCGTGAACCTCGTCAAGGCAGCTACTGAGAAAGCTGCACTGCCACTGAAGGTATATCCTACGACCGTCGTGTACTTTCTATATCTGAGTGACCATAAGTCAAGTTCGCAGCAGACGAACCTGGCTCGTCCTCGCGCCCCTCGACTCCTGTGTTGCGTAACAGGCTCGGCGGGATCTCTCGTCCTGGTACTCCGAACTCTGCATTCCCGCCGCGTAGCGCAACCGCGCACGCCCTCCATCCAAAGCAGCCGATTCAGACACCACAGCAGTTCTATGACTGGTTCGCGCTCATTGACCGCTCCGTCGCACACAGTCAGGAGGCGCACTACCGTGCTCATCTGGAAAGCGTGTCCGAACATCTGGAGACCTGCGACAGGTTGATACAACGTATTGACGAGGTCGACTCCGCAGTGGATGGAATGCTGGGCGAATGGAAGCTAGTCGAAGAGGGTGGCAAGAGCCTCAAGGGTGCCTGTGAACAATTGCTAGAAGAGCGGGTGCGAGTCGATGCCTTCTATTCCTGAAATCACGCTCTAACGAGGATTAATAGGACCACCTGCTCAGTATCACTGACGCCATTGACGAGAGACTGGGCTATTTCCAAGAACTTGAACATGCCACCCGCATGTTGAACTCTCCAGGCGACTCTTTGGTGCTCCAGACGGAGTTCCTCTACATGGTCGAGCGGGTGGACGTCTGCATCGAGTATTTGAAAGCGCATGTAAGTGATACCGTTTATTCATCTATTGCAGTACCTGACAACCCAACAGCGTCACTTCCGGGAAGCCGAGATCTATCTACTTCGTTTCCAGCAATGCATGACTAGAGCTATGACGCTTATCAAAATGTTTTTTGTCGGTTCGCTTAAGGCACTCACCGTCGACGTCGCAAAACGCATGTCCGAGAAGGACGTCTCGGCGACCGCCCAGATGCACCTGCTGTACACGCGATTTTACACCGTCTCAACACAGCTCGCGCCGCTCCTCGCTGAGCTAGAGCGGAGGGCTAGTGCGCATCCAGAAGAGCTCTCGTCGTTATTGTCAGAGTGTCATGCTGCATACTTCGCCGCCCGGAGGGGCCTGCTCGTGAGCAGGTTGCTTGAGGAGATTAAGGGCTTGGATCCGACGAGAACAGAGCTGGTCGAGCTGGTATGCATTTCATCCGTCACATAAACGTCATCCTTATGTCTCTGCAGACAAGGACCGGGTGTAGCTATCTGAAGCAACTGTGTACGGACGAGTTCAATCTCTTCCGCGCTTTCTTTAACTCGGGTGAGGACCAGCTCTAGTACGTTCCGTCCCGAAGCCTGTCTCCTGCAGCACTCACTGACGTCCCACTAGCGCGTACTTGGAGAGTCTCTGCGACTACCTCTATGACGACCTCCGCCCGCGCATCCTACACGAGCCCCGCCTCACCGCACTTTGCGAAGTCTGCACGGTCCTCCAAGCACTTATGGTCCTCGACGTCCCCGCGCTCTCCGACGAGGACGAGGATGACTATGTCGACGAGCTGAACCTCGACTTCGGCGGTGGCGGACGGCGACCAGGGAAGCGCGGCCTCCGTGCGCTGCATATCGGCCACTTGCTGCAGATGGTACTCCAGGATGCTCAGACGAGGTTGTTCTTCAAAGCGCAATCCGTCATCCAGAGTGATATCCGATACTATGTGCCGAAGGCAGAGGATCTGGACTACCCGCAGAAGCTTGTCTGTGAGTTGCCCTTGTCGTTGTTTTTGGTCGGTTTTTGCTGAGTTGCGCCGTAGCGGCTAGACAGCCCGTGACCGGGTTTGAGATGAAAGAAAAGGAGAGCGTGAGCCAGCTCTTCCAATTGAAATCCCTCGACAAGCAAGACACCTGGTACCCGACACTACGCAAGACGGTCTGGGTGCTCTCCCAGCTGCATGACTTCGTAAAGGTACCTGTTCTCGTTTATCTGCTGTAAACACTACACTTACTCTGTGAATTTCAGCCAGCTATCTTCGACGACATAGCTCGCGAGGCGGTCAACCTATGTCGGCAGTCGCTTGTTAGCGCCGCGGGCACCCTGAGATCGAAAGCCCCGCCTACGTCGACGCTCGACGGACAACTGTTCCTGGTGCGGCACTTACTTATCCTCAAGGAGATGACACAAAACTTGGATCTCGAGAACAAGAACCCCGATAGAGGAATCGATCTCTCTGGAGTGACCGGTATGCCTTCATCCACTTGAGAACCAAACAACCATACTGAGACCCTGAATAGAAACCCTCGCGTCCGTGCTTGGAAAGACGACCTCGTTACTGCCAAACGCCCTCTTCACGTCCCTCGGCATGCCAAGTGACGAGAGCATGACCGATGTCAGACGCGTATGTCCCGTATTTCTCAGCCCAACAGACATTGCTGACGGGTTACGCAGGCCCTCGACCAGGAACTCAAGATAGCCTGTGAAGCCATAATCGCGTCCTGCGCCAACTCTGTCACCCCTCCTTTGCACTCCTGGACTGACCGTGTCCTCGCACATCGCGCTCTCACCTCTAAGCCCCTTGGCACATCCTCCGCAGGTGTGCCCGCGCACACCTCGCAGCAGCTAACGAGCCTGCCTTGGGCGACGCCTACCGCAGTGAACGCGCTCTTCACTGCGTTCAACGGCGCGTGCGTGACGGAGCTCCGCGCTGCTGTGGGCCGGCTCCGGCTGTACCTCGAGGACGAGCGGACGGTGAGCGTGCTCCTCGGGCACGTGCAGGACCGCATTGTGGACGACTGGGCGGAGTGGCGGACGCTTGTGCGGGATGTCTATCCTACTGGTTCGGGGGCTGAGGTCGATGTGGGCACGGAGGATCTTGTGAGGGCGATGGTGAGGGGTGCTTGCGACGAACACTCTGGACCTTCTGCAGGGCCATCTTCCTCGTGAAGAGCTAGGTTTGGAACACCGTGTTTAATTTGCATGCATGTCATATCGTGGTCGATGCGAAGGCATGAATAAGTGTCGTTGTGGCTGAACACACTGCTAGCTCGATATTGCACTGATGCCTAAGCGCCTGCCCGACTTCAAGAACGAAGCCGATCAGGTACTGCTCGTGCAACCTGTGCCAACACGTTGTTCAATGTCAGCCTCCCAGACGACAGGTCACAGATGTGGGAAGTCAAGGTTCTGAATTGCAGGTATGGATTGATAAATTCGGACCATCAGTGCATCATGTGTCTGAACCATGGATAGCGAATAGAACGTAAATAGGATCCGAGAAGCCTGCTTATTCATCGAGAAAGCTGAAACTCTGGTAGCAGCTCAGAGTCTGCTAGTAGCGACTCTGGGACACCTCGCCTGCAAGTGTTCGGGAGAACCGTGATGGGCAGGCACAGAACTAAATCAGGAAAGTGAACAGCAGAGCCGCAGACGCAGCACTTGAAATTGCCTCAGATAGGTTATGCACGATGATGCCAAATAATGATGTAGCGAGAAAAAACCATAAATGATTTTAGGAATATTGTCTACTCGTAATCTACTGCGAGTGTTTCGTGAAGCTCTGTATCCCACATGTCATTCAGCCAGAATTCGTATGGTAACTCAAGTGAGGTGAGCTCATTGAGCCGAGTGTCCATGATACGCCCTCCAAACACCGGTGAGATATCCACAGGCCGTACAACATTGTACAGTGGAATGACCTCACCCGCACGTTGGGATATCCCTCGGACATCTGGATAACATCGCCGCTGGAGCCTGTACATAAGGATATCGGGTGTCTTGCAGGGATGCCCCTTCTCGTCCAAGTCTGCGAATGCGAAATCTTGTACATAGATTAGCGGGGTGCACAAATGCGAAGGGAGCACACAGTCAGGACGAGGGACTGGCTCGAAGACGGAACGGACTTGCACAATCAATGACCCTGCCGATGTTCTTCAATAATTATCAGAGTCATGTAGAAGCGATTCAACTCACCACTCTGTCGTACTTCGCCATCAGGTTTCAAACTGTCGATTAAGACAGCATCACACATTCCGAAGGGGAACTTGGCATTGGGAGGGATCGCCCGCAATGTCTCGGGATCCAATCGAACTGCGTCGTCGTGCGTAGAGAGCATCTGAATTCGGTAGGTCTCCCATGTGTTCACAAAGTCAAACCCAACATCCTGTGAAGGCGATGACCAACGTATAGCACCTCCTCGCCTATCGAGGTCAAAGCCTTGTGCGTAATCGGCGAGGGCAGCATGGAAGTCGGCGAGATTGTACGTGGTCGCAACTTGGTCGATCGTATACATCGCAGCAGGCCGCTTCGTGAGATGGTATGCAACTTTCGAGTCAATCATGGTGAGAGAACCGGTCGCAAAAAGGTTGCGCGATGTCCGCCGTGCCCGGATGCAGTACTCTGCACCAGTGACAGTGTCAGGCAGCGCATGCAGGACCCAAGTTCGCGCAAGCCCAGTACTTGACGCCTCATTGATTTCGACATCATCTACGGCTGTTGCAGAAGGAAGTGCATGTTGGAGACCGACGCCGTGGGTCTTGAAGAGCGCGTAAAGCTCGAATAGCTGCATCTTCTCCACGCGATCGAGATGGCGTGCACACTGTTCGCCGAAGTCGTTACGGTGGCGGTTTGTAAACTTCAGGAATGGCTTCTTGGCCTCCGTGCGCAGCAGATGTTCCACAGCATCACAGCTCCACTGAGGCAGTGTTCCGCGTGAGAGGATGGCAGGAACGAAGTTCGAGAGGAGCTCGAGCTTGGGAATTTGCCAATGGTTCAGCGTGCCACGTCCGCCCGCATTCATGATAGCGTCTTTGTTCTCGTGGAAGACACGTAGATGTGTCGTCATACGGGCAAGTGAATATGGCGTGTGGCGCGGGCTTTGTGCTGCGAGGAAGAAGTCTATGATTGCCCGCATGGCACGAAGGAATCGTGGTTCAACAGCACCTCCAATCATGACAATAACAGACCGCATGATCTCGCGGTACATCCTTCCTGTCATTTGCTTCACCTCGGACACACGTCGCAGTGCGGCATAGCCTATACGCTTGTGTCGAGCAGCAAAGCGGCGATCGAGTTCTTCAGCGCCAACTGCGATCTGGCATGCCTTGAGGAAGTGGTCCCAAAAAAATTTGTACACCGAATGGAGGAGGTCAGGTACGCAGAAGGTGGAAGGATCAGTGAAAGGGTAGTCACGCCACCACGGCTTGTGCACGCCGTTGAGCCCTTGCTTCGCGCATTCGAGCTGGAAGGCATGCAAATCCCATGGATCGTACTTCTCTGAGACAGTGCGGATGAGCTTCAGCGTGTGCTCCTTTCGCCGAGGTGGGTATGTCATGCCATCGCCAAATTCCGATCTGGTCGCAAGGGATACTGGTGAGACACTCGGGCTGACGGCTGCCATGGCCAGATGCTCGAGGAGGTCACCCGAGAATGCAATGATAGGAGGGAATACAAGCCGGGCACGGCCGTACCCGTCGGCCATAATAGCGCCATCTTTGGCGGCAACCTTCAACGATTCTGTGATGATGTCCATTGCCTCATGCAGTATGCGGTTAGTGAGGATGCCGTTATAGTCAGCGTGAACATTGAATTTTGGGGTGGGGAGATAGCCGACACAAATCCATGCCTGGTTCGAGAGCTTCGAGCGTATCGTATCAGGAATGGCGGCGAGAGTCATTAGGATCGGGTGCATCTCGAGATCGCCAACATTCCCCGTTACAGTGAGCTTATCAGCTCCGAACTGAACAGGGACAACAGCGGCCCCAATGGGCAGTACACTCTATTCAGGTGTCCATATGTGAGTATAGAGATCAATCTCGATACGAATATGCCGTGCACCTGGAGCTTCCACGCGAGAAGACTTGTGTTAAATTCGGTGATAACTCGTTGACCCTCTCCAGTCTGGACTAGCCATGCCTCAGGACTACAGTATGGAGCCCAGATGGGGTTGGCATGTAGGAACTGGAGGCACTCGAGGCCGTTGCGGTAGATTAGCAGCGGCGGGCTCTGGCGGGGAGCCATATCATAGCCTTTCAGCTCAATTCGAGCAGTACGCCACTGTGGGCCAGAAGGGAGCTCCTCGATCCATGAGCGAAGTGTGAGGCAGCTGCGAAATGACGGTGGATGACGGCGGACCTATAACCGTATGGCAAATAATTAGTGTACTGATCTCTAAAAATTCCTCCGTTCACTTACCCATTTAAGCTTCAGGAACTCGTCTATCTCAGTAGATGTCAGTCGCTCATTCAACCACCTCGCCAACTCCAATTCGTCGGCATTGAGAAAAGGATAACAAGGGTTAAAGGCACGCTCCTCTGCATGTTTGTCGCTCTCGAATGCCTCAAAGACATTTGGAAGCCTCTCGCCTCTGAACTGAAAGCCAGCATGCGGATGGAGGTACTTGGTGTCCGAACCAGGCTGTGATGAGAGTCCTTGCAATGCCGAATAGAGGTGTGAATGGTCGAGGCTGATATGTGTAACAAGGAGGTCGTATGAAGCAAATTGACGATGACAGTCAGCACATAGAATGAGAGAGCCATCGCTGTAAGGACTTTTATGCAGACTGGTATCCATATGAGCTACAGTGCCAGTGAACTCTGGAGTTGGAGTCGACTCTACATTATGGTCCGCTGCGTTCATGGGCACTTCAGACTCCGCTGTGGCTGCTGTGGCGTGTCAATGGTCTGCAGCGGGATACAAGATATTGTAATGTTCCGCATTGTGGTTTCTGTATCTTTCAAATCTTCATGAAGTATGTGGCTTGGGAGCTTTCATGAAACTATGGACATTGACTGGATTTTTTGTCTAGCTTAATATTCTATTCCAGATGTAGAGGATCTAGTGTACGAGCTACTCGGAGTAACTGTCACATGATTTTGTAAGCAGAAGTCTCAAGTCCCGACTCTAGTACTCCGCGGTGTGTCCAACTCTTGTATCGCTGGTACATCTCCCCATCTACTTTGCAACCACCCACATTCGATGAGCTCCTCTATACTGCAGCACCACTCCGAGTCAGATGGCTCCTGCACATCCACGCTCAATGACTCAACCTCTCTGGACTTGACAACGCCAACTGAGTCTGTCGACAAACATGGCTCTGCCGCCAGTGTTGAGGAAGCCCATGCACGTTTGAATGCCCACAAGCACGCTAAGACCCGCTACAGTTCATATGCCTATGCTCCCCAGTCTCCTCGCTATCTTGATGCCTACGGATCAACTAGAATGATAGAGGATCTTTCACGTAACTTCCCAACTGCGCTCTGTGCTCAGGTGTGCCAGCCGTACTACCATGCTACTGGAGATACTGACGTTTTCCTGGATTGCAGGCAGAGCCTGTCTCACCGATGTTGATCGCTGACCTTTCGGAGGACGCTCTCATTCAAATGATTGACTCAAAGCGAGCTTCGTCTGCCGCACGTCGTATCGAGCTCAAGACGATGGAGTTGCAAGTTGTGGAGAAAACGAGGCAGATTGAGCTCCTCAATGCTCTCATGGAGATGCATCAGCGTTGCATTCGCCTTGAGGATGCCGACGTCCACGAGCTCGAGGATTACGCTCAGCACCGTGAGATTGCAGTCGAGGCTGCTCTAGGGAGGAAGCGTGAAGCGGCCCGTCAGCAGAAGAAGCTGCTATTCCGCGCGGAGCTCCATGACCTCTCATTTGATGCTTCTGAGCCGTTCGAAGACGATGAAGGTCAGAGCTTCAGCAGCGTCGACAGCAGCTCAGATGGAAGCTCGGATGCGGCCGCTGCCAACTGAAGCTGATCTAGGGTGGGCGTGTATGAGGTATGTAATACATATCTACTTCTGTGACTATGCTGAGTGACTATCTAGGTTCATTGCTGTAATTGCGGGCTCGTGAAGATGTGTATTCTTTGTACAATATGTACCCATTCGTCCCGGATTTTGTCATCTGATGCCCCCAGAACGACACCTTTGCCATGCTGACAGCTTCGCTATGTCCCGTTATTATGTACATGCCCTACACGCTGAATTGATTCTTGTGTCCAATTGTCAAGATGTCCGATGATGGCCTGATATAGCACACCGATTCTGAATGAAAGGCCGCAGATGGTCTGTAAGTTCCGCTTGATCTACTCGTCTCCCCTCGACAGATACCTCCAGTTGAATGAGAGGTCGTGAACCAACACGCCGAGCAAAGGGACCTACAAGGCCAACACGATCGAAGGTATGTTTTTGTTTGGATGTGTTGGCAACATGTCTAACGAGAATATCGCTCAGAACGTGCGCGAGAATCGCGCTGCTGGCCTAAACCCCTCAGGAAATCCACAAATGTCTCAGCTTGGTATCACGACAGAGCAGCCACGACATCCTGAGGATTATGACCTCAACATGACTCCCGACGAGCATGACGTGCGTACTGTAACAGTCCATGACTGAGAAACAGACACTGATCAACTTGGATAGGCGTATGTACAAAGCATCCATCAGTACGAGGTCATACAAGAGCAAAGCCAGGAGCAAGTATCTTAGCCTATGCAGACTGACTGTGGTGCTGACTCCGGTAGCAGCAGCTACGCCGATGGCTCTGTGATGTATAACCCCATGTTGGGGTTGCATTCGTCAATGCCGCCATACGGCGCAACTCAGGCTCCCACTAATCTAGGTCTTCCCCACTCTTACTGTATTAGATTCTTCTCCTACTAACCTCCGCTCGTTAGACGCTGCTCAGCAGTGGATGCCAGGAACGTCAGCTTACCCCAACCTGATGCAGATCGCACAAGAGTCCGAGGAACGATCTCGCGTGCAAAACAATCATCCCCTGCCGTACTCGCAGATACAGGCGGACATACCAGCAGGCTCCATCGAGCCATCTTTCTCGCATCCTACAATGCGTTCGGACAGTTCTAGCATTGGTCCTGACCGCCGTACATCCGGTGGTACCACTAACTATCACCCTTATGACTGGTCACTTCAGCCTGGGCTCATACGCCGCGATATGCCGGCTCAACGTAGACAACTAGAACGTATCTCAACTGGAGAGCTCCCACGGGTTGTCAACACAACACGCAGTACAAGAGATATCGTCAGTGCTCATAGGGGACGATCGCGTTCGACAAGGCTGCCAGCACGAAGTGGTAAGTGTTTCGTCTTGAGGTGATGGCTTCAACTTTTTTGATCTCATTGTAAGGCTCTGCTACGACTCGGCCTAACAGCACTGTGCCCAGTCCAGCTCCGGAACAGAGCACATCTAGGTTCCAGTTCCAGCCGCTTCGGACTCCAAGTCGGAATGCTGTTGATGAGTCACAGCTTCAGGTTTCGCATGAAAGAATTAGTCAGGTACTCCAAGCTGTGTCATGTGGGGCGGAGAAACTCAGTGTAGATGAGAAAAAACGTTACCGCCGAGAGTACATGAAGCTGCTCAAGCCGCGGATGGAGGCATTCATTGCGACGAAGGCGATCCACCCTACTGCATTGCAAATCAGAGATAAGGTCGATCGGGAGACGGGGAGGTTGTCTGATTGCGACTTCTCTACGACTATCCGAGTCTTGCCTCGAAAGGAACCATTCGATCCCACCACAGATGACGTCCTCAAGAAAAAGGTATGTTATAAGCCATCTCAACGAACACAGACATCTCCGGACTTCGATTGATACAATTGTAGGCCAGGAATGTACCACTTACCTTCCGAGCGAGTTTCAAGGCCGCGGCTGCAAACATATTCCCTGTTGTACATGAACAGCTTGCGCCTCCAGGAATGCAGGCACTCGATGACATTGAGTTGGATGATATCGATCCTCAGGCATGCTGTGAGCGCAGGCGTCAATGGGTAGCGGACATTCTCAGCACACCAGGTCTGGAACGTTCGAAGCTTATCCACAAGATGGATGCACAGGTATGAGTCAAATGCGTAGTTAAGTTTCTGTGTTAATGTTCATCCTATACTCAGGGCGATATAATCGGTGCATTCGAGGCCAACGTCTTCGTGCCTCTCATCCTCGACACTGTTCTCTTCCAGTGCTCCACCGGCCTAGGCCATACGATGTCTGCTATGTTTGCTAATGGGATTCCCGAAAATCTGCTTGCGCTCGCAAGTGCCGCAGCACTCTGTAGCGCTGAAGAGTATAGTACAGGAGTTCACCGCCCCCGAAACTTTTCGAATGAAGGATATGGTCGGTCTTGTGCAAGTTTCATCCAACTTGTCAAACAGCTCGAAGGGAACCCGGGAGCAATGCTCTCTTCACGCTTCAAGCGCGTTAGCGAAAATATAGTTAGACGTGGAAAGTACGTCCAAACATTCACTGTATAGTACTAGACCACTCTAACTATGATGTTACTACTTGTTCACAGGCGATGGATGATGTCACCTGGCGACGATGATGATCTGCAGTCTAGTGATGAAGAGCTATGATGTTACACGGTCTAGTTTTTCAAGTCTGTCCATGTATACAAACTACAAAGTACTCGCAATGTACCAGAGGTGCGAGGTTTAAGCATTGAATCAGGTTGTTGTACATGGATAGACACGAGGCAGCGGGAGGGTACTTAGGCGCTTGCAGGAGGTCGCGCCACAGCGCATTTCCTGATGAGTCATCGCTCACATCTTAATAAATTCATTTTTTCGCGCAGTGCAACAACATTGATTATCGAGGTAACTGTTATCCCGGTGGCTCTGACTCCACATCCAATGGGAACGCGTCCCGGACTGCCTCCTGAGATCATCAGGGTTGCAAATGCATTTGCAATTCACCGTCTTTGCAGATGTTCACCAAACCCTTCAGTCCAAAGCAATGAACACCGCGTTTCTGGGCTGTCCACCTCGCGAATCTTCTGTGCTGCAACAATCGTAAAGTTATACATTCATGAGACGAAGAAGATCAGGATGTGGGTCACTGCACTCCACCGCTCGCCTGCTCTGGATGGAACGAAAGATTCTATGGTTCTGTCTCATCTCCACGAGACTCAGTCAACTCTGAGAAGCTCATGAGCCTTGGCAGCTCGAGTATCTGAGTGGTGTCATCATGTTGTGAGCTTCCTCATCACATACTCGTTTCTGACTTGCTAGCCACAACCACATCGGCCTTCACCAGGCCTGTACCGCCGGCATATGCGACACCCTTCTGGACTTCACCGTCAGTAGCCCTGCTTAGCACCAGTTTGCGTGCCAGGTCTTGAGCAAATCCACACATCGTCAGGGTTGCTGCCGTGCTTTACTTCAGTCTCACAGCCATCCAGACGCAGATAGTGCGTACGACTCACGGTTCCATGACCCAGCCGTCGGGAACAGCGCGGCGCCAGTGACATACACGCCATCGCAGCCATACGGCCTATAGTTACTATCCACTGATGCATGCACGTCCCGCTCGATATCATCGCTCATGTAAAGGCTGGATGTCTCGTGGAAGAGACCTGCGGCGCGAATCGTATTCTGTGGAGGCTTCTCTTTTCGCCAACCTGCCTCGGAGGCATTGATGTGTATGCCACTGGTCCGCCCATATGAGTGCTCGTCCACTGCCTAGTGGCAATACTCGATGTTATCTATTTGGTCGCCTGCCACAACCTTGATTGCATCATGGCTTTGGGTCCGGTCAAGATAGGAGATTATAAGTGACGGCTGCAAGCGTGGGATCCGGAGGTTCATCCATGACATCCCAGAGATGCTCCGTCTTGGGACTCAGGAGGACTTGAAGACGAATGTTGGTCGTGATATCCGAGTTTTCGGGATCATGCTTGACCCAAGATTCACTGTGTGCCTCATCTAATTCACCCAGAACGGCAGCCACTGTACGGGACGTGGGACGCTGTTAGTAATAGCCCTTTCGGGCCAGAGTGGAACGTACCCAAGACAATGTGGCGCTCCGAACCTTCCAATTGCTCCTCTGACGGTGCAGTAGCGAAACCGGGAGACAAGCGCCTCGCATCTTCTGCATCTTCCTGTGGATGAGGAGAGTGCATTGCAGTGATCTGGATGTGGTATTGTAGACCATTCGTAGGGTCTTTCCCCGCCACATACGAAGCCCCAATTTCAAGATGACTCTCGTACCCATCCTTCGCTATGGGGAAGCGAGCTGTGATCTGAGAACGGAAGTGTCCACCAACTCGCGAGCCCGCGCGGCCCCTGAGTCTGCCACCGATCGAGTTCATGAGGATCGTCGTCGCAGGAAACTGCCCTGTAGCGAGGAGAGCCACATCCTGGCGGACCCGCCTTTCGCTGACGTTCGCACTCGCTCTAAACGTGTACCATGGCTTTCTCATTTGTCGCTAGTTTTGGGAGTGTCAATCTGATGTGTTCAAATTCAACGCATTCAGGATCTCCCATCTCAATGTGAGCATACGTTATCTACCAGTAGGAGCCCAGGAACCAGACCGCGCACAAACGAGTACGAAACCATGTTTCGTGACAATAATATCAGGCATCATTCCGCTGGGGTACAGGCTCGGATCAGCCCTCCATACCCCCAGAAGTGGACGAGAATCATAAGAAAATCATATCAATGTGCGGATCGAAGTCCAGTTTATCAACAAGGCAGTCGACGAGGTTGTCAAAGGCCGGATGATGCTCACGTGCAATGGACCTACGCAATGGCGTTCTATCTGGAATCTGGGGTTGAGAAGGAGATCTTTGGAGACATCCAGCGGTATGTAGAGCTCTGAAGATCGTTGCCTGATACCCAGGTGGCAATACAGTGATCTTGAGCGCGCCGTCGAGGCCCTATCAAAGTTGGTCGACCCGGAGGTCGTCGTACTGTTGCGCAAGGAGGTGGCTGACTGTACGGTGCGTAGTAGGGACAGTAGTCGTTCGTGCAGGCTAGTTGTTGATTGCATTCGCTCGAAGGACCATGCCATCAAGCTGAACGATGTCATGCTCCAGCATGCCGCTGAATATTTTTTCGGCGGGGCGCTGGGCTTGGGACGTTCCACTTCCAGTACCGGACGTGGACCTATCACTCAATATCTGGTGACGTTGCGCACCGACGCATCGTGTTGCCATACCTCGCACCTTCTTCGACGTCCAACTGGTCAGCATCATCGTGCCACAATGAGTCGTCACGGACCTTCGCAACTGGTGTATTTCGTACCTGCAAGCCCGCGTCAATCAAACCACTCTCCTCGTGCAACTTGCGAATCTCGTATCTACGTTCAGCGGGCTCGGCTGGCGGTGAAGGTGTTGAACTTCGACTATTTTGGGTGTTACATGACAGGATAGGACTTATCCTTACCTGTTATGGACTTGTGTTCTACGTTGCTACATATTACATACATTCTTTA